>CAUYQU010039346.1:0-97776 GCA_963574635.1 Cheracebus regulus | reverse complement strand
GTCCCCCCGTCTTCATTCTTAGCTCAGTTTTATTTTCAGGCATTGATCTATTACTGAACCTTGCTGACATATACACATGTGCTCCCTGACACCCCAATATTCTGTGGTACATAATATGCGACATCACCAGTTCCCATCTGTCTTCTGTCTTGTCCCAAACCAAGTCATGCCCATGTTAAAAATTCTATAACTGCCATCATCTTGGAAATGTCATGACATTCATGGATCAATAAAATCTTTTCCCAGGGAGGATGAGAAATATATGAAAAGAGCTTACTAAATACAAACAATTTCTTTTTAAACGTTCAATGAATGAGTAAGAAATTTGTGTGAGAGTAATTTCAGGAAGAGGGTGTTAGATAACTACAAAAAGGGACTGACAAGGTGGCTTAGAGGAGTGTGAGTATGGGGAGAAAAGAGTTCAACTTGAGATGCCTGCAAGACTTCATCTTAGAGGTTATTTTCCTTAAAGAACTGCAGGTGAAAGGAGGAAGAAAGTGCAGAGACTCTTTCTTCGTTAGGGACTGTGAAGTGCAGAGGCTCCTCAGTGGCCACCACGTCTCTGCAGTTTACTAGGCCATACCAAGATATAATGAGGTGCTTTGTATGCGCTGTGCATGAGAGAGAAAATCAGCTCACCAAATGACTCTTTTTTTGTGGGTAATGACTTACAGTCAGGGGGCAGTTTTGCGAATTTGAGGAAACATAAGGATTCTGGAAGGAGTGCTATGTGTCCAGGGAATAGAATAGAAAACAAAAAAAAAAGCATTTTGATGTTCATACTCTCAATGTCACCCTAGAGCAAATAAAGAAGGGAAAAAAATTGTGTTATAAAGGCTGTGACATCAGAAGGATGAGCAAAGCAATTTTACAGTTATAGTTAGAAAATCATTAAACTCTGATGTTTAATAGGTAGCTGAAATGAAGAAGGTAAGCAGAATGTCAAGGTCCTTTTAAAGAGCTTAAAGATTACAAAACAAATAAAATTCTGGCAGCTTCTCAGACACTTGCAGGCTGGAGAATTCACAGAGCAACAAGGTATATGGGTTTTTCTCTTTTCCTTTCCTTGAACACAAACAAAATGTGAGCAAAAGGGGTACTAAGTGTGTCCAGCAACAATGTGTCAGGTGTGACTGATGAGATCTTTTAAATTGACCCATTTTCCGGAATTCAATTAAAGTATTTTAGCTTATTACTTTCTGTGGATTTCAATATAAACAGTTCAGTTAGATGTGTTTTGTCCAAGAAGTAAAAAGAGTTAAGGTCAATCAAAGTCATAACGTAGTTCTATAATTCAACAAGATTTTCTCCAAGAGCTAAATTAATATAGTTATGTGCTAAATATTACTAAACATATACTCTCCTACTTACATATTATTCATTAATGATATACAACAAATTAATTTCTGGAGTAAGAAAGAAGTTACAAAACTAATAATCGAACTAAAATTAACTGATTTTCTCAGGGTAACACAAATATAGATTAAATGTTTGCTTTTCTATCATAAGGTAAGTGGAAGTATTTTTATTTTGGAAGAGGTTCTAAAGTTTTTAAATTTTGGAGTTTACATCATTAGAAGGGTTATATCCTATTCTTTGTTTATTTGTTAAAAATAAAACTGTGAAAAATTATTTCTTAATTTTATTTGAAGCAGTAATATAAATTATAAATGAGAATATGTTTATAATTTTATGTAAGATAGAGGCACTTAACTTTCATAGGTACTTTGGTATATTTTGCCTCTTGATTAATCTGAGCTACATTTCCAGAATCTGGAAATTATGAGTCTGGTTCAGAGTAGGCAAAAAAGGAACTTATGCAAAGTTGGGAAGGTGGAGGTGAAACTCTGAAGGTGGATGTGAAATTCTCTGAAGGTCATTCTGTGGTTTGATGGCATTGCAGACAGACTCAGAGGGGTCCCGGTAGGTTGTCATCTGTCTTTTCTTTCTTCTGCTAACTGAGCAGGTCTTTTCAACTACAGTCTCTATTGACTAACAGGTTAGGCCCACGGCTACCACCAGGTGGCTTGGAACTCATGGAGGTGATAGTTATAAAAATACGCAAGTTCTCATATATTTCCCCATCACTTTCCCCTTGGTGAACCCACGCATGCTTAGAAGTACTTGGCTTAGCAGACTGTTTGGTTGGTGACTCTTCCTCTGAACCTATGTCTCCCATATCCTGTCTTTACTTCTCCAGATTCTCCCACAATTGTGGATTATATATTTGAAAATAATACGACTAACATTTGCTTTATTTGAGTCTGAATAAACATAGGCATTTTATTAGCATGTAGGTATTTTCTGTATCAGTTGTCCATATTTTAATTTCTCCATCTATTTCAAACAAAGTATTTTGTGATTCTAAATGGCTATACACCAAGACTTTCTTGCAGATAGTTTTGTTCATCAAGTTTGTGATTTTTACTGCAATATATGTAGAATTGGATATTTAGAATATCATTCTACATGGACAAATTGTATAGAGGTCAGAATTGTTTTGAAGTGAATTGGTGTCACCCTCTAATCCAGGTACTTGTGTCGGTAAATTGTAGCCTACTATTATTTTTTTTAAAACAACAAATGAAGCAATTAGGCAATACTGATCAAAATTCTTATAAATATATTTGTGCACTAGAAATTCTTCCCTTTTACTAATATGCCATTTGTCTCAAAAGGGGGACATATCTGAGTCATACACAGTAATTTTACTTAAATTTTGTTAAATTTATTATTGTTTATCTTTGTCACATGCACGTTTTATGAACTACACACAATCTAAACCCTTTAATGTGATAAATTGTGCACAGGTTTTACAATACACATGGAGTGTTAACAATACCTAAACTAGAGCATCTTTGTTGAAAATAATTTGCTCTCATTCATGTAGAAACATACACTATGGATGCAACATCACTAGGGTTGGCATTTGAATCCTTGTGGTAGTAAGTATCAATGATTTTACAACTCTAATAGAATTTCTAAGCTCAAAGTTCTCAAAGTTAATGAGATTATTGTATATGTCTGAAAGGCATCTAATAGATTTCATCACATATCTTAATCATTCTTTTAAAGATACGAAATAGTACATTTTATCTACTTACGATGAGATGAAAATTTGCTTATTTATGGCTGTAAGTGCTTTCAAGTTACTTTTCTGTGAATGACCAGTACTGGTTAATTCTCTCCTTTGTGGAGTTGAGCTACTTCCCTGAGAAATTGGAGAACTAGGAGAAATATTTGCATTATATTAAAAATAAGAATAAAATTTAGATGCTAGAAACAGACCTACATATGATCTAGATATAAAAGCTGACAAATACTTTTAAGCTAATTGTGATGGAAAATTAAAGATTGAGAAATGTATGAACAAAATCATTGTAAAAAAGAAATAATTTCGATAAGAATCACAATCAATGAGATAAAAATCAAATAATTCATAATTGTAGAAATATATAGAACTGAAGAACTCAAGAGATGAGTTTAATAGTCAATTGCACAAAACAAAAGACAAGATGAATTAATTCAAAGATAAGTCAACAGAAAATGCTAAATGCAGAGAAAAAAGAATAAAAAGCAAAAGAAAATAAGAGAATAGTGCAAGAGACACATGGGCATATTAAAAGCTTTAATATAATTATAATTCTGGTAAGAGAGACTAATGTCTTTCTGTGTCAGAGGCAATATTCAGAGAACAAATAATGAAGAATTTTCAAGATTTGGTGAAATATATTAACCTATTCCAAAAACTTGGCAAATCTCAGGTAATGACAAATACAAAGAAAATCACATCAAGAACCCTCATGGTAAAGTTATTGAGAATCAAAAGCACAGAAGAAACACTGAGAAAAACAAACAAAAAATGAACACATGGCTTCCAAAGGAACACTAGATGTCTTAGAATATTCAAATCAGAAAAAAATTAAATAATATTTCTAGAAAAAACTGTCAGCTTAGGTTTCTAAATATGTTCCAAATATAGGTTCAAAATGTGTTCCTCAATAAACAGGGTAAGATAAATTTTGAAACAAATAAAACAGGCAATCTATTATTAGCAGACCAACACAAATAGACACACTTTTCAAGGGAGAAATGATCTAGATGGAAATGTGAAAGTGCTGCAGAGAATGAAAAACACAGGCAAGAGAAACAGATAGGCAAATATTAAATTCTACAGACTACCAAAAGGTAACAGTAATACCTTGTGAGTTAAATTATATGCAGAACTAAAAAGTATGATTCTAAAAATATAAAAGGTAAGAAAGGTCAATGTAATTTACAGGTTCTATGTTTCCAGGTAGTATCAGGAAAGTAGTAGGAATACAAATTTTATTAGATTATAATAAATCAATGATTCATGTTGTAATGTCTAGCATAACCATTATAAGAATAGTAAAAAAAAAATCAAATAATCACACTACTTAAAAGAAACAAAAGAACACATAGAAATATTTGATTTTATCCAAAAGAAGAAAGCAAAAGGAAACATAAAGTAGTTGAACTAAACACAAAACAAGTAATAAGTGGGTTGATATAGATCAACATGTAATTATATTTTATGTAAATGGATGACATACTCTAAATAAAGACTCTTCAAGTTGGATTTAAAAAAAAAAACACAATGACTGTATTATTCTTATAATAGAAACACTCTTTTTTTCCCAACAAGTTCTATTTTAAGTTTCAGGGTTCATGTGCAGGATCTGCAGGTTTATTACATGCGGTAACGTGCCATTGTGATTTGTGGCACAGATCAACCCCTCCTCTAGGTGTTAAATCCAGCACCAGCCATGCTTCCTGATGGTCTTCCTCCCCCACCCACACCCAGAGAGGCCCTAGTTTGTGCTGTCCCCCCAATGTGTCCATGTGTTCTTATTGTTCAGCTCCAATTTATAAGTGAGAACATGTGGTGTTTGCTTTTCAGTTCCCACATTACTTTGCTGATGATAACCACTTCCAGCTCCATCCATGTCCCTGCAAAGGATAATGATCTCCTGTCTTTTTATGGCTGTGTAGTATTCCATGGAGTACATATACCACATTTTCTTTATCCAGCCTACTATTGATGGGTATTTAGGTTGATTCCATGTCTTTGCTATTGGGAATAGTGTTGCAATGAATACAATGCATGCATGTATCTTTATAATAGAATGATTTCTATTCCTTTGGTTATATACCTAGTAATAGGATTGCTGGGTCAAATGGTATTTCTGCCTCTAGATCTTTGATTTTTGAGGAATCACCACACTGTCTTCCACAATGGTTGAACTATTTACATTCCTACCAACAGTGTAAAAGCATTCCATTTCTCCACAACCTTGCCAGCATCTGTTATTTCTTGACTTTTTAATAGTCACCATTCTGACTGGTGTGAGATGGTATCTTATTGTAGTTTTGATTTGCATTAAGGTAAACATTCTTAATATAAGAACACAGAGAGGTTAAAATAATCAGATTTTTAAAAAATGTATCACAAAAATCCTAAACAAAATCAAGCTGGCCCAACAATACTATCAGACAATCTTAAAAGCAAGAGTTGGTAGAGCTGAGGAGAGACAGTTAGTAACAATATAGGTTCTAATCCAACAAGAAGATATCACAGTCTTAAATCTGTACATTACCAAAAACATATTTTCAAAATATTCAAAACAAAAACTGACAAAACTAAGAGGATAAATTGGCAAATCTACTATTATATTGGGAGATGTTAACATACCTCTCTCAATGGCAAATAAGGCAAAAAAATTAAGCATATTAGTATGCTGAGCAATACAATTAACAAATTTATCCTAATTGATAAACATATATAAATAGCTGCAACAAAGATGACAGAATTCACATTTTTTTCAAGCACACATGAAACATTTACCCAAATTGTCCATTTGCTGCCACAAACAAAACCTCAACAAATTTGAAAAGATTAAGATAATACAGATGATGTTATCTGACCATGACCATATTACTAGAATAAATAACAAGAAGACAACTAGAAAAACCCCCTGGAAATCATACAACGTACTTGTAAGTAATTAATGAGTCAAATAGAACTGAAATTCAGAAATATAAAGTATTCTGAACTGAATGTGAATGATGACACAGCATCCTAAAATTTATGAGATGTAGATAAAAGAGAACTCAGAGGTAAATATATAGCCTTACAGCTAGGCAAGCAATAGCACTTCAAAGGTAAGGAAAGACCTAATAAACATAAAAGCAGAGGACAATAAAATTTCTCACACCCTTTCTGTTTCACTATCCACTGACTGCATCTGCCAAAAATCACTACACTTCTAACTTTATATGCTAGTTTTTTCTGTTCTTGAAATTTATACAATTGGATACCATATTTATTTATGCGTTTATAACTTCTTTGCTCAATATTATGTCCATTAGATTCATCCATGCTTCTGTATGTATCTGCAGTATTATCAATATGGTAAATTAAAATCATATTCTTTTCTGATGTTCATTCTTGAAATCCTAGGATTCTCTCAATTCACTTGTGATGTACTCTTTTGTACATTGAAAGAATCAATTTTTTTTTCCAAATTTTATTTAGTTTTGGGGGTACATGTGCAGGTTGTCAAATCGCATGTTTCTAGGGTAAATCATATGTCACGGGGGTTTGGTGATTTCATCACTCAGGTAGTGAGCATGGCACCCAATAGGCAGTTTTTTGATCTTCGCCCTCCTCTCACCCTCCACCCTCAAGTAGCCCCATTGTTTATTGTTCCCTTCTTTGTCTCATGTATATTCAATGTTCAGATACTACTTATAAGTGACAACTTGAGGGATTTGGTTTCTGTTCCCACGTTAATTTGCTTAAGATAATAGCCACCAGCTGCATCTATGTTGCTGCAAATGACATAATTTCATTTTTTGTATAGCTGCTTAGTATACCAGAGTGAATATGTACCATATTTTCTATGTCCAGTCCACCATTGATGGGCAGGTTGAGTCTATGTCTTTGTTATTGTGAATAGTGCTGCAATGAACATATGTGTGCATGTGTCTTTATAGTAGAACAATTTATATTTCTTTGGTACATACCCAGTAATGGGATTGCTGGTCGAATGGTAGTTTTATTCTAAGTTCTTTCAGAAATCTCCACACTACTCTCCATAGTGCCTAAGATAATTTACATTCCCACTAGCACTGTATAAGCATTAAAAGCATTAGTTTTCTAATATGAAGAATTTTTCATCCGTTTTAAGAAATCACACCTACTTGTCATTCTGCCCTTATGTAATTTTCACATTAATGTAAGGCCCATTGCATAAAATAAATTCTCTCTTGAGTCTCAGGGAAAGCTTTTAAAGGAGGGGATTATTTGTTAATTTGTGGTTTTGGAGAACTTGGACAGGCACACTTCAGAGATATTGTGAGCTTGATACCAGACCACCACAGTAGACCAAATACCACAATAAAGTGAGTCACAAGAGTTTTTTGGCAAGTGTATATAAAAGTTCTGATTACACTATACTATAGTCTAAGTGTGCAATAAAATGTCTGAAAAAAAATGTACATAGGAAAAAGGGCCAAAAATCACCTGAACCTTATTCAAGTTGTAATCTTTTTGCTGGTGGAGGTTCCTACCTCAATGTTAATGGTTGCTGACTAATCAGGGTAGTAGTGATTGCTGAAGTATGGGGTGGCTGTGGCCATTTATTAAAATAACCCAACAATGAAGTTTCCCATGTCAATGGACTCTATCTTTCACAAAAGATTTCTCTGTAGCATGTGATGCTGTTTGAAAGCATTTTACTCACAGTAGAACTTTTTTCAAAACGGAAGTAAATCCTTTCAAACCCTGCTGCTGGTTTATCAACTAAGTTTATGAAATATTCTAAATCCTTTCCGGTCATTTAAACAATGTTCAGAGTATCTCCACCAAGAGCAGATTTCTTCTCAAGAAGCAAATTTCACTGCTTATCCAAAGAAGCAACTCTTCATTCATGTTTGACCATGAGATTGCAGCAATTCAGTCCCATCTTTAGGCTCCATTTCTAATTCATTTCTCTTGCTATCTCCACAACATCTGTAGGTAGTTCCGCCACTGAAGTCTTGAACCCCTCAGTCATTCATGAGAATTAGAGACAAAATTACTGCAACTGTAAGGTTGCTACAGGTATCTAGTGAATAGGGACCAGTTACACTGCTCAATATCCCAAAATGTACAGGGCAGCTTCTGAAAACAAATAATTATTAGTCCAAGACATCAATGGTGATAAAGTTGAAAAACACTGGAGTAGACCAATTTAATTTCTCCAATGGTTGTAGGTCTATTCTGAAATATATTTGCAAGTTGTCTTTTCCTAGTAAGCCTTCTATTTAAATGTTTATATTCATTGGTTAACTTTTTTCTTAGTTTTTTCCTAGTATTTTAAATCTCTGCTATAATTGTTTCACTGTTGCTATTTATTGTCAGTATCGTTCACTTGCAGGTGTCTGCATTGGCTTATGCCATGTGCTAAAGGTATTGCAATCAAACTGGTGCTGTGTTTTAATATTAATTTTGTACTTTAAGCACCATAGAGTTTGATATTTTGATTTTGAATTTCAAATCCATGTTATGTTCAGCACTATTTTAGATTCTCAGATTAGTTCTTTATTCACCTAAATTCCAGGGAAAGGCCCAAGTATAATTAGAGTCCCTTTTTACCTACAGGTACCTACCCTTTAACTGAGGGTGAGTGTCTTAGCTTTATGAGAGGCTATCACTAATAATCCCTTCCTTTCTCAGACACAGAGTATTAGCTATATCTGGACATTAAAATCCAAGATCCTTTCTTAAGGAGAGGAGTTAACTGTAGCCCACTCCATCCCAGCAAAAATTATCAGCTGATGTAGTTCTCCCCTACTTTTAGTTACTTTTCCAATTTTGGTTTCTGAGGATTTCTCACAAGTATAATTTAAATATTGGCTATGTAGTTAAAATACGCAATAAAATTTTATTCCATATTTGTAGCTGTTTGGTAGCAGCTGATATTTTGAATTATTTTGATCATCATATTGCTAGAAATTAGAATTATATCGTAATTTAAAATAAATATTTGCATTTTATGAGTTATTTAAAGTAAATTTAAAATATTTCTGACTCAATTTATATTTGGCATGTTACATGCCATTTCAAGAGGGTTCTTTGATTTTATAATGTATAGCTTCTGTAATAAAGTAAGAATAACATCTATAAAGTGTATGTTGGTAGAATTACTCTTATTAATATTCTAAAACAAAAAGAATCATCTTCAGTTCCTATTCATCTTCTTATGACAAATTAAATATACATATAAGTTACCCGATGTTGAAGCATTTGTTTTTTTAACTTGTCTGGAGAAGTTCCCATTGTAGTAGACAACTCCCTTCTCATTGTAAATTGCAGTCAGTCCTGAAAAATACAAATAATGATAAGATATTTTGCTATTTAATGAATTTAGAGATTGAAAAACAAAGTCCTTATATCATTAAGTTTTTTGCGTTATCAGTAACAGAAAGCTAGTCACTAACTCATAGAACAAATGAATGAATTTAACTAATTTGTGTTAGCTCAACAGAATAAAGAAAACTTGAAGTCTTGGAAAAGTCAAGATCTTGGGCTGTTTTAGAAATTTGAGTTTTAAAGCATTTTTTAAAGTATCGCACAATCTCTGCAGAATTCCTGGGATGAAACAGCTTCAACTGTTTTTTGTATTTTTCACTCAGGTTGACTGAAATTCTTAGGAGAGAGTCAGACTGACATAGCTTTGGTCATATGCCCACCTCTTTTTAGTGGAAGAAGATAATACTGAAAATCTCACTAGAATTAATAAGGGTAAGAATTGTTATCACTCAGATATGGTGTCAAAGAACTATAAACTATTATCATCATAGAACAATAAGCAATTATTGCTTGCTCATATTTCTGTGGGTTCGCTGGAGTTTGACTGATCTTGGCTGAACTCACCCTGGCTTGGCTACAGGAGAGGTATTGTTTTAGCTCATCTCCACATGTTTCTCATTATTCTGGGGGCTGTGTGCCACCAGGGGTATCTTCTGTTCATGGCAATAGCTAAAGACTCCAGGGGACACTGGCACAAGTACATTTGAAGCCTCCTTGTTGTGTCTGCTCACACTCCCATTGATTAAAGCAAATAACACAGACTATCAGTGAGGCAGGGAAGTATAATCTGCTACTGTTGGAAGAACTGTAAAAGATATAAATATAGAGATGGGGAGAGATTGGGAATAAAAACATAATGTACTCCAGTTTCCTGAAGGGAAATCTGTGTGCTTTAACAAAAGATGGACAAAAAGTTATATCACTGGAAAAAAAAAAAAACACCTCATATGTACACAGCAGTGTCTAAGAAATTACTTAATAGGTACATTTGATTAAAAAGTGAGTATGGACAAAATTGGAAAAATCAATTTTTATTAACTGTATTTTAGAAAAGACAAACATGTTTTCTTTTTAGTCACACATAATTTAATTGTAGAACACACACGGATTCCAGTTAAGCCTCTCTGAGTAGGAGAATCTGGTAATGGAACTATCAAAGAACAACTTGTCACAGTAGAGCTGAACCTAGAAGGCATCAGAATACTTTCTCCTTTGTTTTATCAACAGGACTTCCTTTCTTTTGAAAACATTTATACTGAAGAAATCCGATTAAAATGTGTATGATTTCAGTCATAATGAGGAAAAGGGATGTTATTTATTTTAGGAATCTCTGAGATGCAATCTTGAAGTTTCTTCAATCACTAACTTTATCAACCAATTCTCCACTCTGCTTTAATTTTCTAATTCATAATAATATACAGAAAAATCATGGGACCATTCTAAAGAAACTACTTGTGAAAAATGGCAGGTGACATTTAGGGTAACATATAGATACTTATCCCTTAAGGGAAGTACTTCAATTAAGTAAGGAGAAGGGAGTAATCTAAGAGTTTAGGTGGAGAGGGATGAACCAGTTGGAAATGTGTAGTCTAGCACTGAAGAGTATACCCCTTTAATGAGAATGCAAAAATCTTACATTCTTATAAATTTATATTCTTCTGAATTCACTTACATGCTTATAAATTAAACCGTGTAAGTTCACTAAATGGTGCCTTAATTGCCCAACTTCTGCATACTTGAGGTGTGTTACCCTTATTAGAATTTTTCTCTATTGGATTTCTTGTTCACCCACTATTTCCAAAGTGATGTGGTTCTTCCTAAAACAATTTCTTAGGTGTCTTCTCCTCTTAGTCCACCAATTTCTGGAATCTAGACCTAATGTTTAGGAAAATGCCTAGCACAATACGTGTGCTCTTTAAATTTTAGAAAAAGAAGCAAAGCAGAATGGAAGGTATCCATTTACAGTGTACTGTGAAGGGAAAATATATGCCACAAGTGCCCGTCTACGGAGAACCTGAGTTTTCCCAGGAGTTCACAGCACTGTACACTGTTAGATGAGAGGACTTGGCAGTAGATTCTCATTTCAGAGATCCAGAGCTCTTGTTTGTTGTGACTATGTCCTCTTGGGTTTGCCTGATTTTTCCTTCTCCTAAGCATGACAGTGATATCAGCTGAATTTCATTCCAACTCTTCTGAAATTGGACAGCTTTGTATTTCCCTCTTGGCTCCAAGGATCAAATTTAAACGCTATTTTAGCCTCTTGCTGCATAGGGAGCCTGCAGGATATATTCTGCCTTTGCCATAGAGAACAGGCCTTTCAAGCATGTGGTAGAAAACCTAAGGGGGTTGGTTGAGCAGTAGAATTGGCCAGTGTAGCCAGCAGCTTGCCTCAGCCCTTGTTACAAACATGTTAATTCAGGTTTAGTTATGCTAAACCTTGAAGGCTTGTTATTTAAAAATTAAACTGGTACTTCCACACAATTATTGGCTGAATATAGTTTACACTGAGGTCCTAACTAAAGCTTTGCCATAGTGGTGAGAATAGTTAAACACAGACCAGCTATCTTAGTCTGAAAAATTGCCCCTGGCATTGCGAGAAATAGAACTTTTGTTCACATGTGTTTTGCTTTGCCATGTGTGAAACTGCTGTTATGGCAAAGGACTGCTTCCTCAGTAATGTTTTAGAGCTCTGAGCTACTGTCTGTTGGGAATGTACTACCTGCAAACTGGCTTTTCAACTTTGATCAGAGAAATTGTGAGAGTCAAAACTTGGATGTACATAATCCAGAGTTGTTGGTATGTTTGAATTCTCATTATTTTGGTCTCCTATGTTTGGACTGGTGTTAACAATCATGTTAAGTTAAACCACACTAAATTGGCACTATTCAACCATTTTGATCTAAAAAGATGACATTTTTACATGGTTCAACCTAATAGCTTTGATTTCTAAAACTATTTAAGTCCTATTTTATTATATCAATCTCAGTATCATAATCACTAAATTATCAATCAGCAAAGTGAATATAAGTAGTGAGAAAATTGGCTCATCTTAAATTTTCCCTTGTTGAAGCCCTAGAGCTTTAGGACACATTTTTGTTTTGACTGCTGGAGTCCTTCAGAGAGAAAGGGGGTTTTCATACTCATGTTGTTGTTGTTGTTGTTGTTTCTTTTGTTTTTCTCTATATTTCCAAGGCAGGAACCCTGAGAGTTAAAGACTCCTCTCCTTTCCCTTTCTCTGGCTCTCTCTTTCAAAGTTCCGCTTCTGTTCTGTCTTTTAATTGATAGCTTTGAAATGGATTTTAAAAAATGATTCTTCAAGACTGAGTTCTGAAGAAGAACCTCGGTTTCTCTTTTCATAAGTCCCAGAAGCCAGAATAAGCCCAAGCAGATGGCTCTTGCTCAACAGCCAGTCTACTTCAGTGGCAAAGGCTGCCACTGAGTCAGACAGAGCCTTCTTTTCACTAACAGTGTGATCTTGAAAGGTTACCTAACCTTTCTGAGTGTCAGTTTCATCATTGGTAAGACGGGATAAGTACCACCTACCACACAGGACTAGTGCAAAGATTAAATATATAATGTATAAGCCATGGAATGTTGTGTTTTGTTTATAATGTACACTCAGTAAATGCCATCTCCTTTTTATTCCCCTAGGTTCTTTAGACTCAAAATAAATCTCAAGAGCAAGTCTATGTAACTCCAGACATTGTCTTCTTTTCTGTTACTAAAGGGGGAAATTACAAGAAGTCTTATCTTCTGCACTCTTCGGATGAAGAAGTTCATTGCCCTAGTGGTGGAATTGTGTTCTAAGATGGTTATATTTTGTGCCCTTGTTGTTTTCCAGGGACTTTCCTGAAAAATTTGAAGTAGATTGTGGAGTGTGAAGGAAAGGGGACTGCTAATACTACTTTCAAAATCAAGTCCAAAATTCAATAAAGAGTATTTGTGAATATGCACACTCCCTATTTTAAAACACTTTGCAAAGTAATACTTTATTCTGTAAGTTAAAACTGGTAGTTGTGAATATTAACATTTACCAAATGCCTGGGGTTGCACACAAGTGCTGATTTGCATGTAGATGGTTGTGAGTATGCCTAGTTTCTAAATTTGAATGCCTTCTTGCAAATTGTTAAGGGCAAGGAGAGATGAAAAACTCCTAAATCAGCGACTCTGATTATAGGATGTATAAGATATGGAATTTTTTAAATTAATTAATTTAATTTTTTTGA
The DNA here is from genome assembly GCA_963574635.1 of Cheracebus regulus. Taxonomy (NCBI): domain Eukaryota; kingdom Metazoa; phylum Chordata; class Mammalia; order Primates; family Pitheciidae; genus Cheracebus; species Cheracebus regulus. The sequence continues at coordinate 84,171 of CAUYQU010039346.1, read as the reverse complement.
ATAGCTATTAAGAGACCAGTACAATGCTAAGAGCACTTTTTCTCTTTTGCTGTTCCTCGTCCTGGTCTGCAATTACCTGTGCTTCTGTACCCAATCTCTCTTGGAAAAGCCCTGAGAGACCACTGTTGGCTACCTGGAAAGTCTCTGCTAAGAAACAAAGAACTCCCTGTGTTGTAACTCTAGGGAACAGAAATGTGATGGATGATGGATAAACTGGGTGCAAACACAGCTATAGAGCTGAGTGAACTGTCAACTGGAAATAGCTCCTTCCTAATTCTAATGAACTTCTTTATTTGTGGAATATTGCCTCAACTACCAGTATTGCTTTGGGAAAATTCTATTCTCTCTGGCAATACAAAGGAGCCTCAGAGTACAAAATGTAGGGATGGAAATTCCAAAAATCTATTATGTTTATTGTTCAAGTCATACTTTCTTTTTCCTGCAAACTTTTATTTTCTCAGCCCACAAGAAGAGCTGAAGAGAAGCAAATTTTTCAATTCAAGGCTTGAGAATACAATTTACACATGTTACATATAACATTGCCAGAGGCAGGATTTAAACACTCTTGGATTTCTGTTACTGGTGTCATGGTAACATAGTGGAGGGCTTCTGTGCAGTGTCAGGTGTTTTACTTGTATTTGCTTTTATTTTATTTTCCTCACAATGGTAGAATCTTGTGAGAAGTCCCCTTGTTAAATGAACTTTGGTATAGTATTACATTTACTACCCAGTTCTTCGCCTACAAAATACAGCAATTTTGTCACTATGTGAGTACTGTTGCCAGGATATAACTGTTAGTTTGTTGATGGCTCATTTTTAAAAGATTCTATAATATACATTTCATTATTGCTATTGAATATAATACTGTGTCTCTTACATTTTACATGAATGATTTGAGAACATCCACTTTGGTGCAATTATTTTACTAACATAATTAACTACAATATATGAAATAGAAATCATTTTTTTACATAAAATCAAGAGTGTATTTTCAATCAAAATCATTTCTATGTTTAGAGAATTGTATTCTAACCAAAAGATAACAAAAAAATTGTACTCATCCTTAATTTGCCAATATATATTCTTCAGATTGATCATTTTATGTTTAAAAACTGAAAACATTCCTCTGTAGACATTTCCATTAGTTGTTGTTTTGCAGAAACTCTTATTACTATTGTTGATCTCATTTTGTTACCAGTGCATTAAATAAATATAGAGATTTGTGTGTTAACTAAATGTTGCTCAGCGAATTTGTGAGGGTCAGGTACTAGAATATACCCACATACCCTTCATAGGGAAAAATTAATTTATTCTACTTCATTCTTTTCAGATTACTTATAGTTATTGTCTATTGGACAAAATAAAAATAATTGACTATTATAAATTGTTTTAGTAAAATTGCATCCCTATGTCTTCAGTGTCTCTGTAGCTTTTAGTGTGTAACAGTATTATTCTCAGGAATGGGGATATGAAGGTCAAGGTGATGAGAAAGAAAAGAAGTCACAATGATTTGTGGAATGATTTCGTTCTAGGAGAAGAGATAACAAGGGGGCTGTTTCACTATGGATGCAAATGAAAACAAATTTTGTATTTGCTATGGACATATATTTGGGAATGATGAATCATAGAACATTAATTAAGTAGAGCAATGGGACTCAAAAGAAATGGAAATATCAGAGAGAAATGAGCAGATATGTGTGGTTCCCTGGTCTCTTCTCTACTTTGTTATGGTTGCTTACAATGATTCCATTAAATCTCACTGAGAAATGAAGATGGAAAAAAAATTAGGTCATTTTGTAATCTAATAATAATCATTTTATTTTGGTATCTAGTACTCTAGATCTAGGTCTTGGACCAATTCCCGATGGACATTCTACATACTTTCGTAAACTCTACATCATTCAGCAAGAATAGCCTTTGTGCAACTAAGGCCAAGGACATAATCACAAAGGTATATGATAAAAATATATGTTGGGCTTATGAGGCAGCATCCTTTGCCACTACTAATTTCATTTAGAATAGGAATTCCTCCAAAAAGCTCAGTCTCAGTATTTGGGAAACCAGTCAAATTTAAACCATAAATACTTGAAAAGTTTCTATTAAGTATGATATTTATAAATAAAACAAAAAATTGCATGGAAATAGCTGAGCACATTATAAGAAATAGTCTACATGTCAATTCTAACATTCTAGGCTTTCATTGTAAGAATATTGCTTGAGTCCCTGTCCAAGTGTAGCTGAGACATTAGTATGTGGGAAACTGGCTCCTTATTTGGTTAACTCTGATACAAATTGTCTCTTACAATCCCATACTATTCTAAGCTTGTTTTTGTCGTTCCTCAATATAATGCTAAATTATCTAGCAGAGAGAGCCTAACACCTTTAATGCCATCTTTATAGGCACTTTGACGTATCATCAGAGGTTTCATAAAATCTGTTAATACAGTTTAAGGTTTACCAGTGCCATTTGCTATTTCATAAATTCATACAATGCAAGAAATGCTGGAAGTATGGAGAACTGTCTCTCTTTACCAGAAAATAGACTAATGCTTACTGTAAAATATCCTTTTAAAAATATTCAGTGCTTGTGGCTGTAGTCTGAAGCAGGAGTTTTAAGAGACTTTCCTGATTTTTTTGAACACAATGGAAGTTTATTTCTCATTCACATGAAGCCCCACTTCATGTTTCCTAAGAAGATTTCCATGATGAGTTTTGCAGACACAAAAGACCTTTCTTTAGTGTCTCTACCTGAATTTTTGTGACAGAAAAAATAGCTCCTAGTTGTTGTATAGCTCTAAAGGTTTGCATTTATTCAGATATACATTATGTTGTTTTTCTTTGCCTTCTAATTTAAGCTATCATTCAAACAATAAGGATTAGGGTTAAAAATGCTCTTTTTATAGCCCAGTAGTGTGTTATTTGGCTTTTATTATTTAAGAACTATTTTATTTAAGCTTAATTAAAAATATTTATTAATGATTTACCTATGTGCCATTTGACGGTCAAAGGTACATTGAGGATTAATATGAATTGTGTAATATAGCAACTAAAAATGAGCATGGTAGTGAGACATATCAAAAAGAGTATAGCAGAAATAGACTGGAATTTGTTTGTAGTCTCATTAGAAAATCATGTGTTTGAATCTTCTAAGATTTCTATGCTCAATGTGGCGTGTCACAAATGAATAAGTGATACCAGGAGCTTGTAAATCACAAGAGAAAAACTATTAAGATGATAAGCTTAAAATATAACACATGAGTAAAAGGAATATATAGAGTTAGGATATCTAGATTTATACTATTTTATTAGGCAATAATTTAGTTAGGCAATAATAGAAGAGACTGAGTAGCCATATCTTAAAAGAGACATGTATGTTTTCATAGTAGAATTCGGAAAGATTCTCATAATACTGTGAACAATGTGTGACTTTTTTTCTAAGTTTGAAGGATGGCAAAATCAGTAAGTTCAAACGACTAAAATTGTTGTTGTAATCCTAATATTTGCAATTGTTCTAAATGAAGCTGAAAGAGAGGCCAAAAGACTCACATCTTGTTTCCTCTTCCCATGGTCTACCTCCTTGTTTCCACCGACCTGAGAAAACACAGTTGATCATATCTGCAGCAAAGAGAACCCAGCTAATGTTTTGTTCACAATAGCTTCTTAGTAAAGAGATGCTGATGATATAAATGAGCTCTGTTAATGCAATGCAAATTGCATGGAAGGTCTGCGTTCTTGGTGGCATTTATTTTGGCAATGATCATTCAAGCATTGCTGTTATAATTAATTAAATCTCCATTCAAAAATATTTATTACAAGTTTTGCTGCCAACAACTTTTTATTATGATGATTTCAATTAAATAAAGAGGGCTTATGATCTAAGATCACATATTTTGAAATCACTTTTATAAATTAATTTTATAAATACATACTGACTGCATGTTTGAATTTGTAAATAGGTCAAACGATTCTTACCTCTGAAAGCTTGGATTCACTATTCTTGATTGTAAGTTTTCATTATTTTGTGTTTTATAGCAGCTATCAGATGAACTCAATTATTTTCTTTTACTGGATATTTGAAAAGAAAATTGTTGGTTTTCTCTTCAAGTAAAGTAAACAAGGTCAGTATCATTTAGTATTTGTAAGCCTCTACATGAGGTTGAGAGTTGTACAATAGTGTTCTGAAATCATAACTTCTGCAGCATGTCATCATCATAATCATTTATATTTATTAAGTACTTCTAATGTAAAAAGCTATCAATCTGTCTTCACAGCTATATCTATGTATCCAAAACCAGAGTTTATATAATCACAAATTAGATAGAGAAGTTATAGAAAAAAATCATCCTAGGAAGTGATGAATAATAGCAGAGTGGTTGATATTGTGGTCAATCTTAATGATTCAGTTTCCTCTTTGGGGCCTTTGAGGTCTGTGGGCACGTGAACATGCATTTTCACTTTCCACTTTCTCAGTTTATCACTATAATGGGAACAACACTTAAAATTATGTCAATCAGCTAGGTGCGGTGGCTCATGCCTGTAATCCCAACACTGTGGCAGGCTGAGGTGGGGGGATCACTTGAGGTCAGGTGTTTGAGACCATCCTGGGCACCATGGCGAAACCTTTTCTCTACTAAAAATACAAAAATTAGCCAAGCTTTGTGGCACACGCCTGTAATCCCAGCTATTCCAGAGTCTGAGATGGGAGAATCACTTGAGCCTGGAAGGCTGAGTTTGCAGTGAGTGGAGATCATGTCACTGCACTCCAGCCTGGGCGGCAGAGGGACTCCGTTTCAAACAAATAAATCAACAAACAAAAAATAATAGCATTTATTTTTCTACAAAATAAACTTAAGAAATAGAATAAGCATTAAAAAAAAATTTTTTTAAAAAAACCTGTGTTTGTAAAAAGTTAAAAGAGAAGGAAACGACATGGGATAAGAGTGCACACTGCATAAAATGGAATCAAAATTATTACATTAAAACAATGGGAGCAATAAGTAACAACCACGACAGTGCTGAAAGTCCGTGAAGAAGATAAAAAACAGGGGAGTTTCTTCTAACTGAAAGGGAAAAGATGTGATGTGGAGGACAGACACAACATATAAGATTTAAACATATATTTTTTAAAGTGTTGAGTGGAAACACAGAACTGATGAAGGAGTAGTGATCAATTCTAAACTTCAGAAGACATAAAACTTTGGATTGAAAACGTTTCCTGAACATGGGTGATAATACACTTGAGGAAAATATATTTATACCTGTGCTAAATTTTTATTTTACATTTAAAAATAGGTTTAAAATGTTTTTCAACTTTCTAGCTCATATTAAAAAGTAGGTTAACATAAAAAGTAAAAGATAATCATGCTGATTTCAGATTCTCATATCAAAAATATTGGATTAACATCCAATGAATTTCCTCAGATCTAAGTACTCTATATCTGTGTTTGAGGACAAAAGAAACACATTCTGTGATTACTCACATTTTCTGCAAATAAAGGTATAAAAACCGTAACTTGACAAAGAAACAAGTTGTACAGTTGAAGTACATTAAAGTCAATTACGTAGAGAACTATGTTTGAATTAATGCAATTTTAAAAGAAATTCCTCAACTCTAAAACAGATCATTCTAGAAAATAAATGGTAAGATGCTGATATTTATCATTTTTTGAAAATGGGAGTGAGAGGGGTCTATAAGGATGAGCATCCTAAATATTAGATGCTCTGCTTAGAGATTTAACAGATTATTACAAGGGGAATAAAAGAACACACAATTGGAAAAAGTTATAAAATGATATAAGGAGTCATCTCAATTTTACAGAATCATTTTATGCAAATATAAATATAAATCATATTGTATATATTTTTAACATATTCCAGTGAAAGAGATATTTAGATTTTGGATGACAGATTATTATAGTTTCTTCATGTGTTTTTATTTTACATATTTTCAACCATAACTATCAACTATGTAACAGAACACAAAATAATAAAATAATGATTTTGTATTAATATAATATTTAAAATATTTTCACATACATACAATGATATTAGTCTATCTAGAGAATTTTAGCTAATAGAGTATATTCAATGACAAACTTGAAGAGATAAATTAAACCTGATAATTTTTGAATGACATAATAATTTTATATATATAATGAAAGTAGCATTTATTAAGGAGAGATTTAGTTGTATATTTATTATACATTTAAATTAACAAAAAATGGATATTGAGAGTTGCTAACATGGCAAGTGAGAGAAATAATAGCCAAGATGAGCCTTAAAATAAATGCCATTATAGAAATGCATGTGTTCAACTTTATCTTAGACAAAGATCTCAAAGAACAAAACTTTTGGGAATAAGCATATGTGGCTTTTTAAAATTTATAATAATTTTCAACCTTAATGATTGAGATATGATGCTAAAAATTTGTTCTGCTGTTGCAATTTTAATGTGAAGAATTAAAGAAGAGATAACAGATGTCTTTGCACATTTGGCAGGGAAGAACTTATTTCAAATTCTAGGCTGATTTAAGGCCTGTTTAAAGTTGATTTGTCACCTGGATGATGATTTTTTACTAAAAAGTAGAAAGCTCATCTTGGGGGAAAAGTTAATCTGATGTACTGACTGTAATTGAAAATCAGAATATGTTTGTATTTTGAAGTTATGTTGCAATAGAAACTAGTATTATATCTCAATCTTTGTGAAAGTATTTTTTATTAAAAGAAAACTTTGTATGGTAAACATGTTTTATTTCAAAATTTCCTCAGAAGTTAAATAGAAAAAAGTCTTAGGAGCTAAATGTGCCAGAAGCTATTTTGGTCCATGGAAATTGCATTTGTCACCCACTTTTCCCTTTCCAGCACCCACCCACCACAAGGCTGACTCAATAGGTGGAGCAGGTGTCACGAATTCCAGCGAGCTCATGAAGTGTTGAATGTGTTCCTGTTGCGAGTCACTTACTATGCTATTATTCCTCAATCCCTGTGGGAGCTTGTTCTTCTGTGTTTGCTTATTTTAATGTATTTGATTTACAGAATAATTAAAACGAAACTCATTTTCACTTGGTTTATTTTGACTTTTTCTGATTACTAAGGCAAATACATGGGAGGTTAAGAGAGATGGTGGCTCTTTTTGACCAAACTTCAGATACAGAAAGTCTCTGGCAATTTATGCTGTGTTACATTGACTAAATAAATATATTCCACTTACTAAACTTAATAGTTTCTAAAATTGGAATCTGTTTTCTTCAAAATTGTATCACATATGTTTCCCTTTTTCCCCCGTGTGATAGAAAAAGATTAGGGGAATTTTTTTTTGGATATTTTCTTATATTTGTTTATAACAAGTAGTGAATTCAGGGCTTGAAATTAGTTGATTTTTATTCTACAAATGAATCTCTACTTTTGTTGAACTATATTTATTAATTATTTTATCTTAGGTGGGCTAAACATTATTGTCAAATTTTATTGCAAGATCTAGAATATAAAGTCAAATTACAAATTTCTGTATTGTTGGTAATGTATTTTTCTTATTCATCCCTAAACTTACTTTTAGCCTTTGTTTTATTAACTAAAGCTTCTGCATTTACATTAATTGTGGAGGCAGTCCAGTGTAGTTGATGAAATGTGAACTTTAGAGAGATTCCTTCAATTTTAAGCTGAGCCCTTTAACTCATAATACATTAGCATAATACAACATTAAAAATTTAGGAAAAATTAAAAGGATCAGATTCTTCATCTGTAAATGGGGACAAGTATAAATAATGAATAGAAATATTTTGAGGATTTTTATGGAGCAGTATATTTTAAATGCCTAATATTATCTAGTTCATGATTGGTGTAAAAAAAATCTCTGCTTCTGATCATCCTGTGTTCAAATTTCTAACCAGCTGTGAAATAAATGTTGTAATGCAGGCATCAAGGGAAGAAACCTAAATAATTTACAGACACAAAGAAACAAGTCTTTGGATGATCATCTACAGTTATAGTAGTTGAATAGATGCTGTGTTTCTCGGTCTTTTGCAAATGACTTTTGGAGAATTATTAACCACTCAAAAATATATTCAGTTTTAAAATGAGCATTTTATGGCATTTAAGAACATTAAGTAATTATTCAAGAGAATACTTGAAAAAATATGGTAAAACAACAACTTGTTATTCAGTTTATAGTTCATGGTGTCAACTCATTTTGTAATACCTAATTTTAAGAGATTTCACAATTTTCTCAATATTTATCCAAAAGTGTTCCTATGCAGGTAAAATATTCTTTTAAAAACGATGTACAGTGAGATCCTTTGAAATTATAATTGCTCAGAGATACTAGCTGTAGCAGAAACTGTTATGTGTCTGAATCAGTTAGCTACTACTACAGTAACAATATTTAACAAACTGTATCTTTTTCTGTCAATTCTGCATCCTACAGCAGCAAACTGATTCTCACCTGCCAGGCTAGCAAATGGTTTAGCTGATCTAAGATGGGCTACACTGAGTGACTCTGTCTCAAAATGTTGGTTCACTGGTTGTGGCTTCAGACTCATATCTGCACAAGTTTTGGTCTGTGTCACCTGTCTTTCATCCCTCCTGAGGCATGTTCTTTTCAAAGTTAAGGGAACAAATTGCAAGGGAAGGTGAAACTTGCTGAGGACATTTAAAACTTTTGCTATTGTCGATTCTGCTAACTTTACATTGAGGAAGCAAATTTTATGGCCAAAGACAATATCAATGAGGTGGAGAAATAGCTATTGCTCACTCTCCTGTGAAGTACTGCAAAGTCACATGGCAAAGGTGTGGATGCGTGGAGAGAATGAAGAAATTAGAAGAGTCTGATCTACTATGGTGTTCACTGAACTTTCCTTCCTGAGAAAATACTTAAATTATATTTCTCTTGTTGCTAGGCTGTCACGTGGGAAGGGGTGATGCCAATGAAATGTAGTTGGAAGTGACAAATACCAATTCCATGCTTGGCTCCTAAAACCTCTCACACTATGCTTCATGCTCTCCTTTTATTAATTTGCTGGCTGAATGTGGAGGACTCTTGGACATAGAATAATATGTCCAAGCTGCACAATCACAGTGGAAGGAATCTGCACCCTAATTTTATTCAGCAGAGCCTCTAAATAGTCTCACATTGATGTGTGATGTTGGGGCTAAATAAACTTTTGTTGCATATGAATCTTTTCAGATCTTTGGTGCTATTTGTTATAGGAGCTTACCTACCATACTGTACTACTAAATATTCAAGTGTCTAAAATAATTCCACTGAAAAATCAAATAAGTTTTCTGGATAGGAAAGCATTCTCAACATTTCCATCAGGACCCAGATGGATCTAAGTAGAACATACCTATCAAAGCACCTCCTTTGGAATATTGAGGGGGATATTATACTTCTGAACTCAGAAGCCTGTTATTTAAAATGGTAAGATTTCAGTGGATGTGTATGAATAGTTATATATACTTTCAGATTGAGATATTTGAGAGAAATTATTGGGAAAACATTGAAAAGCTATGGGCAAATTTAATTTTTATTGTTCAATTACTACTTCTAACAAAGCTAACACATGCATATGTAAATAAATTCAAATTGTATAAAAAGATATAAAATTAAAAACTAAATCTCTCTTTCTTCTCTCCAGATATTACTAAAATAATGGTTCCCTATGTAAATGCTCAAGCATTTTTTTCTGTGTACATACCCTACATAGGAGCTGCCTTGTACTGGTTCTTGAAGCTGGTATGAGTACTAATTCTCCCACTTTTAAGAATTGGGTGCTAGGCCTACACCTTTCTATCTACTGCTGCATAACTAATGCCAGATGGTACCTTGACAATATCTGAGGTGATGCTGTGTGACAGTACCTATTGTGATGATCAGAATTTATGCTTCAAAGATTTTATGACTTGCAGAAGATGCCAAATTTCTATCTAACCAAAAATATTATGTTCAGACTAAATGCAATGTAAAATACTATAGTTCAATTTATTTCAACTTGGGATCTGGAATTTAGGAGTTTATGTTTTTGGTAGCAAAATGATGCATGGTGTCAGGTCAGATTATGTAATTTCTCTCAATAGAGGAACAAAGGTGTACAATCTGCATCTAAGCTAGTCTACTCACCTTTCTGTAAGTACCTTGGATCGCAGCATGTTTTTTCTTGAAGTGATGGAGAATTTTGTGTGCCTTTACCTCTGCCCTTAGCAATTGTAATTGTGTGGGGCCCTGAGAGTCCAGTTTCCTGAAGCTGAACAAAACCACACTTTGTATGAGGAGGGATATTGAGAGGTCATTTGTACCAACTGTGGCCAGATGGCTTTGAAATTTTGAAGAAGCTCGGTGTGGGGGCTGTTTGGAATCAAGGGCAGATTTGAAACCATATGGGACTGTTTTAGTCCAGAAAAGTTAAAATTTATAAAGAAGAATGGCTAAAAATAAACCCAGTCTTGGGCAATGGCTAGAGGACGAGCAATTTCTCGGAGTTGGGAATGCTGGGTTCTTGGTTTCTTGCAATAAACATGTGAATCCCTCCTCTCTCCTCCCATTCTTTGCCTCCTGTGACCCTCCATCACTTTGTTTCCTGTTTGCCTTTTTTCTCAATGGAGACTTTATAATTTTGTTGTTTACTGTCTGTGGTGCAGGGACTGTTACTGTCAGGTCTGTTGAAAGACTGCCATGGAAAGGGTCAGCCTCGTCATTTGTTTTTTATGGAACCTCCTGCTCTAAGCTAGCAAAGCCCTAAATCATACCCTTGTTCTGGGAGACAGAGTAATAGACGAAATGGTTACTTAAAACGGGAAATAAAATGTCACTCAAATATCCCTAACAGAATTGTTTATTTTACTCTCACCTTTAGTCACAAGTAGAATTATTCTTTATTCACAAATACAGTGAATCTAAGCTTTTAGCTGAGCATTTAGTGGAACATCTACCCAGTAAGCCTTGCTTATGTTGCAGACAGCTACCCTGAGGAGTGATTTGAATTTAAATGTGATTCCCTTATTAGTTTCTGCTAACTGCAAATATCCCAGGCACTTAATTAAGTGGCTGAGTAATGTATGAATGCTCACTTCTGCTTGTCATGCAGAACAAAGTGATGTATTTATATTCCATGCACAATATGAAATTTAATGACACGGGCAACAGTAATTTAGAAAACCTTTGTTTTATTGTCTTTGTTTTTGCTTAAGCAATTTCTTCGCTTTGTCATAGTTTGGCCAGGACAGTGATATAAGGCTTGGTCTAAATGTTAGCTTCTGGCAGGTGACATTTCCTAATAAACCATAGGTTCTTCTGTGCCATCTAATGACTGCAAACATCGGTGGGTTTTCGTTAACTATGTTACTTTGGCTTTTGTTTCTGACTCTAATTTTGATCTAATAGCAGAGAAAAATTAGTTTATTTGGCTGGTTAGCCATTGAAACAAAAAACAAAATGTAGATTCTGCTGGGATTTGAACAAATGCACTGGATAGCAAAGTAAACAAATATAGAAGCAAGCAGTACTTCTTTTTTGAACACTAGATCATGGGGCGCAATAATATTGAGGCCAACTCTCCTGTTAAGTATTTCATGGGACAGGTTTCACGTTTGCTGTTTTTCTAATGTTGATATTTATTTTTTACTTCAGGAATGCAAAAATCCAAGATATTTTTGTTTGTTATTCAAGGTGAATCCCAAAGCTTTGGAACCAGTTTTCCTCTATCCCAGTCTCCCTGGATTTCCCTTAGGCTCACATAATACTTCAGATAACCTCTAAATTAAGTGTTTATGTCTTGTCATTTTAAACTGGGATGTGCATATGTTTGGTCATTTGGACAGATGTTTGACTTGTCAGATGGTGCTATTGTTGTGCACAACAGAAGGAATCCATGTCTTTTCTGTTTCAGCTCCTTTGCTCCACGTGCAGGGTTAGGAGGCTTCTTTAATTAGAGTCTCAACGGTTTCTGTTCTGGAAATCCTAACCTCAATTAGTCTAGTCTCTTTATTTAGACTGTTTCGTTTGTTTCCTAATGGATTTAGGTGGCTGATGAATTAGATCAAAGTTGCAACATACTACTTCCTGGTATAAAACATATTTTATATGCTGAATTCTGTGCCAGAAGAAAGTTGCAACCTTCATCTGAGCCATAATTTCCGACTCCATGGGGAATTGTGTGTAAATTATGTACTCTTGCTTTCACATACCTGCATAATCTCTTTCCTGTCAGCTCTAGCCACACTCAGCCCAATCTCACCCCAACCAATGCAGAATGACGTCAGGCTGCTGGGAGAACATTGCTGCGCAATTCCTGTCAGAGAAGCCCTACTGCTCAGTAAATTCTTGGCAGTGCTATTCCTTGGTGCCTTGATCATCATAAACTGCTGTTCTGTTTAAAACAATTACTGCATCCTGCAAAATTCTTAGTTGTATTTGAAAATATTTCAGTCTTACTTTTCTGCTCTTCTCTTGTCACACCCTCAATTCTAGGCGTGCTGACATGACACTGAGCAAGCGAATGGGAAAATACTGGAAATGTAGCAAGAATTGCAAGGAGCTGTTCTGATCTCCTAATTTCTGTGCACCTGCATTTGATGGGATTACGCTCTCTGGCTCTGAAATCAATCGTCTTCTGTCTCATCCCTTTCAGCCACTGTGACCTCACCATATGCCCCAGACTGGAGAGAAGCCCAGGTTGGCTGCCTACAATCAGAGTCCACATATGTTCAGGGGAGGGACCTCAGAAGACGACTGACAGTATTCTTTTAGCCAGAAATCCCTTCAGGGAAGAGAAAGGTGCTCCCTTTTGCCTACTTTTATGCTATAGACGGTTTTCAACTCCAAATAGAAGTGACTATTGCCAATTGTGGTAACTTACCTTTACCCTCCAGCTGTGGAGCTCAGCTGGTGTATCCTATCCATCTTGGCAAAGAAATATCCTCCTTTATTTCTCTTCTTTTTTTTTCTTTGTTTTCAACTAATGAGCAGTGACAAGCTGCCTTTGACTGCTCACTTCTCCAGTGAGGCTTCAAGCTTCTAGGCATCAAGATTAGTGAGGCTCTTTTCTGGGTGGGCCAGTTTGTTTCTCAGTGACTTGAGAACATTGCTTGGGGTGTGCACTGGGTGAGGCTTGTCAGTCAAGATATAATTTTGCACTTCTGATGGTTTTTCCAACTAGTCACTACAAGTTAAATATACTAGAAATATACATTTCCCTATATTGCTTCTCCTAACCACATTGAATATTTTTTATTTGAACAGTTGAATGTAGCATGACAGCAGAGTATTAGGGTTTGAAATACACTTAAGTGTTGTCTATACATCCAGCTAGTGTTTAAATCCTAACCACAGTTCCTCACTTTCATCCAGGCTAGATTTGAATGCTTTCAGAAACAGGAGACTCACATTCTTCCAAGGCAACTAATTCTGCCCAACACAGAAGCATGCACACACATAGTTTTACCTACACATTCATAAACACAGACTGAGTCCTTGCCACTAAATTGCCTCTGTCCTTTCTGTGAGTTGTGTAGTTGAAGTTTGGAGCATAGATGTAGGATAGGGCAATTATTGATTCTTGGTGAGGTCAAGCTCCCTCTTCCAACCAAGCTTTCAAGGTATTTATTCTCCTGACAGATTTGACATTGGCAAGTTTAATATTAGTGAGAGACAGTATAGACTATTACGTAAGTGAAATTATTGTAAGAAGTACCGGGATTCCAAGCCTAAAAACAGCATAACTAATTGTTAAGATTTGGAAATTGTTACTAAACCTCTCTGAGCACAAATTCTTTATCTGTAAGAAATAAAGATAATAATACCTATTCCACAGAGTGGTTATCAGTAACACAGAGATAATATAGAAAAGATACTTTGCAAAGTGCTGTAGCACATAGCTGAGAGTTAATAAATGCTATTACTATTGCTATTATTACTTCTTAACCTATATTTAAATTGATGGCCAAAATGTTTATTAGAAGTGAAGCAAGGCCAGACTCTCTTAATATATATGCCTTGATAGTTTTTATATTGGTGTTGATCAATTTAATAACAACTCATCTGGGTATAATTTTTTTAGTAGTGAAGAACACAGCTAATTACACTAACATCCAGATATTTTTTTTCTCCATTTTACTCACGTAGTTATGCTGAGAGTTTTCAATATACAGAGAGGATTTATAAGTGAATACAGACAGTTATTGTTTGCTCTTTATGAACCTAGATTATTAGAACTCATATATTTTTTCATCTAAGTATTCCTTTTATTAATTTCCTTGCAGCATTTTCCAGAAAATATTTCAAGCAGAATATACTTATTTTCCAGTTTTGAAAATAACTACATTTGCCCATCTCCACTTCTCTCTATCATCTACTTTATTATTCTGTGGACAACTACCACCCTAATAAACTATTTTGCAAGACTTTACCATATTCTTGCAGGCATTTTTAAAGCTTATCCTTCATGAATGTTATTTCAGAATTCTGATAGAGAGTTGTTAAACTAATTTGATTTTGTTCATTGATAGGAAGATAGATACAACAATCCTATCTCAAGATCCAGACTGTCGCTCTTCAGAACTTGAGATTTAGAGAAGAAATTCAGTGAAATAAATGCTCAGAAATGAAAAATAATTTTATGCTAGCCCAAGACATACAAGTGCAAGCACTACTTGTCAAGTACCTACATTAAACTATTGGCATATGAAACAAGTATGGAAAATGGGTTGTGTACTGTATGCCATGTATTACTTGAGCTAATTTTATAAACCTTATTTGGTTTGCTTTTCAAAACAACGTCATGATGTAGAACGACATTATTGACATTTTATACACAAACTGAAATTCAGAGCAATTAAGTAACTTGCCCAAGACATTTATGTAGGTCAGTAGCAGAGTCTGGATTCAAACCAAGGTATTACATATTTCATTTGGTATTACTCCATGAAAGATAATGTGAAACTTATAAATAAGTCAAATACAACATACATATGGATTTGATGTTTCATATATTCATATCTGCAGTTAATTTCATTTTTACTAAATCCTCTGGAGGAAGCATACTACGCATGCCAAGTTCTTTAGGTAGAAGCTACTTAAAATCACACAATATATATATGCCATCAATTTAGGGAAGTGGCTCTTTTTTCCTGACCTTTTTGCGATAACTCTGGCTTAGGAAATTAAAATAGTGTTGGCAATGGCAGTGTATGTGATGGCAAATATTTTAGAAGGAAACGATGCTTATATAGCATCATGTATTAGTATAAATACAGTTTTTGTTTACTGAAACATTCCAGATTAAACATGATAAAAGTAAGATCGGTTAGTGTTGTGCTGAATCACAACATGCTTGATAGTAGTCTACCTAATTTTGATCTTCTTCTCTGAAGAACTTCATAGGGCAGACTAAATTCAGGATTGTGAATGCCCATTGGACTAAGTACAGAAAATATTTTATCCAAGAAGACTGCACCTTCACTACTCTAAACTTTCTGTTTACTGGAGAGAGAAAAGTGGTAATAAATAAATAAAACAAAATTCTAAAGAAAGGCATCCTATCTACTAGGCCAAATGTACTCTACACCCCTGAGATGTCTCTGCACAAATATTATGAATCACATATGAAAGAAAAAGTAATCCTGGAAACATTGTTTTTCCCCCTTCTCATGATGCAACACTTCTTCATTTTGAGTAGTCTATGGGGGTATAACACAAATGCCTGGTCTTATCCAGTGTCAGCAAACTGGCATGACCCTGATGTGTACTTATATTTGATGATCCAAGAAGAACATCACATTGCTATAGAGAAACAAGAGGTTGCTCCTCAAGATGTGGAAAGGGTTGAAGATTTTAAAAAAGATTTGACTGTTCCCCTTATTACAGGTACCTCTGACATTGTAAGCCCAGTTAAGTTGCAACTTAAGAGTTCAGTGTGAGTCTTAACTTGGAAGATTCACAGACTGATAGAGGGAGGAAGCCTTA
The DNA here is from genome assembly GCA_963574635.1 of Cheracebus regulus. Taxonomy (NCBI): domain Eukaryota; kingdom Metazoa; phylum Chordata; class Mammalia; order Primates; family Pitheciidae; genus Cheracebus; species Cheracebus regulus. The sequence goes on along the minus strand of CAUYQU010039346.1, from coordinate 68,219 downwards.
TTTCTGTTTCTCATAGCTGTCTTCTTCCGTTAAGAACAAAGTGATGAGGCCAGTGTTATTGCATTGACTTCAGCTCAGTTGCTTCATATCTGCTTTCTACTTTTTTTTTTCAAAATATTTCTAAGTTGTTCATTCTGTAATCAAAGTGCCTTTGTAAGCTCATGTCTATTCCTCCACACAATAACTGCTCTCATTACTGAAAGGTGCACTACCTGTCAGGTACTCAATGAGGGCATCTCACAAATAAGTGAAGGAAAGAATTGAGGAGATGTTACATGTACATCATAGACTGAAGTGCCTCAAACATGAAATACAGGTTATGGATTAATACCACGAATTAGCAGCTATGATAGTTAAGAACACTATATTTTATACTTATAATAGGGGCTATAAATTAGTTTTAGTACCAATATTATGACTGAGCAAATTGATTGTCAGAGAATGTTATTGGTCTATTGACTCATGGCTGATAACTGTTGTCTGGTACTGGAACTCAGGTCTTAGCAATTCCAGGATCTGTGTTGCAAAATGATGTACTATATCACTTGTCATAGGACTGATACTCATGATGAATATCTGCTTTTAGAATCTTCAGATTTACAGAAGGCTTTTGTTTTGTTTTGTTTTGTTTTGTTTTGTTTTTAGACAGGATCTCACTCTATCACCCAGGCTGGAGTGCAGTGGCACAATCTAGGCTCACTGCAATCTCTGCAGTGAGCTCACTGAACTCTCTTGAGAATTCAAGCAATTCTCCTGCCTCAGCCTCCCAAGTAACTGGGATTACAGGCACATGCCACCATGGCCAGCTAATTTTTGCATTTTTAGTAGAGACAGGGTTTCACCATGTTGGCCAGACTGCTCTCAAACTCCTGATCTCCAGTGATCCATCTACCTCAGCCTTCCAAAGTGTTGGGATTACAGGCATGAGCCACCATGCCCAGCCTACAATGGCCTTTGAATATCTAGAATTAATTTCATAAATCTTTGCATTTTATTTAAAAAAAAGACAACTTAGGGTCTAACCACACATATACCTACCCAAACACATACAGTAATGATTTCATAAAGAAATAGGGAAAGCCATATAAAGATGAGAGATGCATTTCTGTTTTTGATGCTGTTCATCACTCATTTATCCATTTATTTAAAAATATGTCTCAAATTCTTACAATGAAGAATAAACTACTATACAATTAAGTTGATAAGATTACTTTTGCATAGGAAATAGGTGAACTCAAACTATTTTGACTTAACTCTCACTGTACTCACTATTTAATCATACTGAAAGCATTCAGCACATACTTGACTTCCAGGTGTTGCATACATAAAATATACACTTCTTCAGATCTCTGCCCTCTTCTCAACTACCTTGTTAAGTTTTCATAGTGAACAGATGCCTAAATATGAAATGGCAAAGAATGGCCAAATAATATTTTTTCCAAAAAACTTTGTAAAAGGATTGCAGAACGATCTCCATTTGTTAATTTAAGAGCAGACTTCCCTACAAAAAGGAGGGGAAGTTAAATGTTTGCTGACATCTTTTCCAGCCCTGGTATTGTATTGCTGGGTGTACTAGACATGCCTTTCTATAAAGTTCGACAGATAACCACATATAGAGTTCTGCCTGAAGATAAAGATACTAAACTTGTATGATCTGACTATCCACTTACGCTCAGGGTCAAAAACAGTCTCTCTCATTTCACATTCTTCTCCTATCTCTTCATTGTGTAAAATAACTTGCAACATAACTCTTCAAAGAGTGATGGAGTTCACATTGCATAGATTTTACAGGAATCTTTTATGTGTAGCTAAATGTTTGTTCTTAGCCAATCAAGTTTGTTCTTAACTAATACTTTCTCTACTTCCTAAGTTTTTCTCAAAGAAGTCTAGGACCGGTATCCTGGAAAGCATTTATTTTTAACATGCTTCGCTTTGCTACTCTATCTTATCAAGGTGTGACTGTGTAGACTAGAAATGCTTGATACCTCATGCGACTACTACTGTGGCTGATGTACAGCACCAGGTATAATATTGTTCACAGTTTTGTCCTTGTTGCTTCGCTGTCATGTACATTTTAGTTGTGATATCGTTCGTATGCCTTTAGAAATCAAACTGTGGCTCTGTAATATTTCTTTTGTTTCATAAGAAATTAACAATTTCTTAGCATTGGCGCATAACAAACTTGACAATTTCCCTGTTCTGTCTCTCTCACTCCCTCTCACGCTCTCTTCTTCCCTACCTTCTAATACTGAGTTACATAATTTATTTTGACAAAGACTTCATCAGTCAAAATATGCTTCAGTTTGACATCAAAATATTAAAGATGGCCTGGCACAGTGGCTCCTGCCTGTAATCCCAGCACTTTGGGAGGCCAAAGCAGTCAGATCACAAGGTCAGGAGTTACAGACCAGCCTGGTCAACATGGTGAAAACCTGTCTCTGCTAAAGATACAAAAAATTAGCTAGGCATGGTGGTGTGCACCTGTAATCTCAGCTACATGGGAGGCTGAGGCAAGAGAATTGCTTAAACCCAGGAGGCAGAGGCTGCAGTGAGCTGAGACTGCGCCATTGCTTTCTTAAAAATAAAAGTACAATTTTTTCATTTTCTTTGGTCTCAAAATAACCATGAGTTTGAAATGTAAGTTTTTTCACCCTGCAATTCTTATATCATAGAGAAATAAATATAAACTTTAAGAATAATTTTTAAACAAATGGGTTATTTCCCTTTGCAATAATATATTATTTGTTTTTTTCTGTTGAATTCATAGCTCAAAGGAAATCATGAGAGGGTGTCTAACTAGACTTCTTGCTTCTTGCTTTCCTGGACTCAAGAGCAGGAATGAGGAGTTTTTTCCTGGTAATTTTACTATAGAGCAATCAATGGGCTTGCTTCCTCATGTGCATGGAATCCAACATCATGGCAAAGGGCTTTTGAGAAAAGAAAAGTTTTATGGTGAGCTGACTAGCAAGGAGACAGAAGTAGATGCTCATTTCTGTCTCTCTGAGCTGGGGCCTGGACCAGATTTTATATGCATAGGGTAAAGAGGCATGAACTGATTGGATAATCGGGCAGGGTCTAGAACCCAATCACAAATAGCCCTGGTGTCACCTGAAAGCTTTGCAATCCAGAATCCAGTGGTGGCATCAGAGGTTTATGTGATTGGATTCTGGATGCTGCCATACGGTGTTCACTTTTAAAATCAGTCCTTGCAGCTCACTCTCAGCATCTGAGTTCCTTCACTGATTGCATGCTTTGTTCATCTGGGTTTGTTCACTAAGTCATTAACAAAACAATGCTCAGGTTATGAGTCCTTTTACCTGGACCATGGCAACCAAGAAGGACTCACTTTGTTACTTAAATGTTGAGCCAGATTAGTCTCATGCAGTTATAGTTTCCTACTGGATATTTGAGTTCTCATGAAGAAATATTCTATATTAATTTTCTTTTAGCTTAGAAATAGTTTAGTATAACTTTTCCTAAGCCTTCCAGGCAAAGCAGCCATTTTCTCACACTATTTTCAATGATTGTTTTCCATAATTAAATTCACATTTTTCTTCTCCTGTGGAGAGGTTTTATAAAATAAGAAGCAGCCTCTATAAATATTTATCGCTTTTATTTCATGTTAGCAAACACGAACTTACACATTTAAATACACTTCACTCCCTGTATTTTACCTCTTATATTATCTGTACTTGTGCTTTTCATACACTATTTTAGATATTCAGTAGATGGTTTTGGTTTTATTTTATTTTTCCAAAATTGAATCTTAGTACCCTAATATCCTGCATTCCACCTATCCAGGTTCGTGGACACCTACTCTCTGACAGTAAATATTTCTTAGTCAGGTTGCCCCACTCAGTGAGTCTGAAAATTTTCAGGTCTATCCCTCTCACCTGGCTGTGTCCTCTGATTCTTCAAGATCATTTTCAAGGCTACCCCTGAGAAGTATCTCTTCCCGTTTTAATTTTCTTAGTCTCTCTATTCCTCCTTTGAATCCCTTTTGTACTTAAGACTCTGAAGCACAGAATTTAATTCTTTTGTATATTTGGTTTAACTTCAAGTAGATAGTATAATTCTGAAGGACCAGCTAAATCTCTCAATGTGCTTTTGTTATTAGAGTAGCAACTGCAATGAAATGTAAACATACTAATATTGATTGGGATGTTACTACTTTAAAAAATTCAGACTGCCATAGTGTATTATATTGCCAAATATATGAAAATTTTTGTTATTTTACATTCTAAAGATTATTTAGAAAATAACTTTTTTGTGTTCTTAGAGAAGGAATAATTTAGCCATTGAAAAATTAAATGATTTGTGCAAGAACTCATTGTAGGTCATCATATTTGGGATTGTAAGTTGCAACTTCTTCGCTGCAAGCATTTTAAAATATAAATAATCTCTCCACTTTTCTTAGGTTAAAACATACTCTCTAACACAAAACAAAAAGGAAACACAGAAAAAAGACAATAAAAAATCAACATGCTCAGTTATTCAATACTTGCTATAGCCTGAATATTTCTGTTCTCCCAAAGTTCATATGTTGACAACTAATACCTGATGCAATTGTATTAAGAGGTGAGACTTTTGAGAGGTCATTAGGGCTCAGCCTCGTGAATGGGATTAGTGCCCTTATAAAAGAAGCCTGCAATGGTTTGTTTACCTCTTCTACCATGTGTAGGCACAACAAGAAGGTGCCATCTATGAAAAATAGTCCCTCCAGATACCAAATATGCTAGTGCCCTGATCTGTGAGCAACAAAATTTTGTTTATAAATTACCCAGCCTAAGGTATTTTATTATGGCCGCTGGGACAGGCTAAGATAATACTCATGTTTCACTGAAGGAAAGAATATTTCTTAACCACACAGTGTATTGATCATTAAAATTCCTTACTTTGTCTGATATTAGTCATATTGCATAAAATGTATCTATTCTGAAATTGTATATTGAAATATAACAGTACTAATATATCTAAATTATCTTCTATTTTTAAAGTAGTTGCCACCTAGTCATAACTAAAACAATTATTATTTTTAAAAATAAAATTAATTATATAACAACTACAAGTTTATTATATTATAATAAATCTTGAGAGTCTTGTTGACTTGGATTCAGCACAAAAACACACAATTTAAACTGCATCATTTGGAGCTGGGACACAATTAAAAAAATTAGTGTCACCTATGGCAAATAATATTTCATGGAAAAAGTCCTAAGTTAGATAACCTTTGTTAACTTCACCTGGACTCTCACTTTTCAGGAGGAATGGGAAATTTGATATCAATAGGTACAGAAGGAAGACCATGTGAAGATACAGGGGGAAGACGGCTGTTACAAGTCAAGGAGTGAGGCGTCAGAAGAATTTAACTCTGCTGACATTTTGATTTCAAACTTGTATTATCCAAAATAAAGGACCTTGATGGCCACTTGTTCAGGCCATCAAGTTTGTGGTACTTTGTGATGAAAATCCCAGTAAAGTTTTCATTTATTTGTCTAAGTATATTTAAACTGGTAAGCAATAGAGAATATGACAGGTGATATATATGGTAGGCAATATAGAGTTGGTTTTTGCTTCGGTATCTAGTCTGACAATCTCTGCTGTTTATTGGATTTTTAGCCCATTTATATTTAAGGTGAATTTTTATACGTTTAAGCTTAAGATCATAATCTTATTATTTTTATAAAGGTCCCTTTTTTTCTTGGTTCTCTTTCCCTTTTGAATGGATAATTTTTTATTATTTCATTTGATAATTTTTTATTGGCTTATTACACATGACTTGTTATTTTAGTGGTTGCTTTAGAGTTTATAATACATACCATTATTATATCAATATATGTAGCTTCAACTGATATTATATCAATTCACATAAAGTATAAGACCTTTAAAAGAGTAAATGTCCATTTCTTACCTCCTGGCCTTTATGATACTACTGTCATATATTTTGCTTTTACATATTATATGAGATCCACATCACACTGTTATTTTTTTAAAGTTATATTTTAAAGAGCTATATAATGGAATAAAATTATTTTATATTTACCCATGCAGTTAGCATTTTCAGTGTTTTTTACTCTTTTGTGTAGATTCATATTTTTATTTGCTATCATTTTCTTTCAGCACAAAAGATTTCTTTAGCATGCGGCTTGTTTGAGATGAATTCTTTTACCTTTCACATGCCTGAAATATTATTTTTTCACCTTCATTTTTTGAAAGACATTTTTTATTCAGTTTATAATTATTTCACTATTTTGAGATGTTGCTCTGTCTTTTTACTGGCATTGTTTTAGCAAGAAATATGCTGCCATTTCTTTTTTACACTATATGCTTCTTTGGCTGCATTTAAGATATTTCTCTTTTTTGTATTATGGTAAAATATATACAATGTAAAAATAACCATTTTAATTTTCTTAAGTGTACGGATCTATGGCATTAAATACATTCACACTTGTTTTATAACCATAAACACTATCTCTAGAACTTTTTCATTTTCTTCTACTGAAATTTTGTTACTATTAAACACTAACTTCCTATGTCAACCTACATTTATTTATTCCCTGTTAACCACTGTTTTACTTTCAGTAATGACTATCCTAGAAATCTCATATAAGTGGAATCACACAATATTTGTCCTTTAGTGGTTTCAGTGAATTTTATTTCGCTTGGCATAATATCTTCCAGGTTTATTCCTGTTTAGTATGTGTCAAAATTTATTTCCTTTTTACAACTGAATTATATTCTTGTGTATGTATATATATTTTGTTTGTTCATTCATTCTTCAGTGGGCAGTTGTGCCACTTCCACATTGTAGCTATTGTGAGCTATACCACTGTGAATGTGGGTATACAAATATCTGTTTGCATCCTTGCTTTCATTTCTTTTGGCTATATGCTCAGGAGCAGAATCGCTGGATCAAACAGTAATTCTATATTTCAGTTTTCAATGAATCATCATACTATTTTTTGAAGGAGCAGCACCATTTTACTTTATAACCAGCAATGCACAAAAATTTCAGTTTCTCTACATCCTCACAAACATTTGTGGGGTTTTTTTTGCCATTTATTTATTTTTATAATAGCCATCCTAATGGATGTGACGTAGTATTTCTTTGTGCTTTTGATTTGCATTTCTCGAATGACTAATGATATTGAGCATCTTTTTATATGTTTATTGACCATTTGTACATCTCCTTGGCAAAAAGATTTATTCAAATTCTTGGCCTATTTTAAAAAAATCAAGTTGCTTGCTTTTGCTGTTTAGTGGTAGGAGTTCCTTATATATTATGGATATCAATTCCTTATCATATATAATATTAAATTTTTTTTTCCATTTTAGGGATTGCCTTATGACTCTGTTGGTATTCTTTGATACACAAAATTTTCAATTTTCATAATGTCCAGCTTACCTCTTTTTCATTTTGTTGTTTGTGCTTTTGGTGCCATATTCAATAAATCATTGTCAAATCCAATGTTATGAAACTCTTTTGTTATTTTTTTCTAAAAGATTTGTAGTTTTAGCTCTTACATTTATATCTTTGATCTATTTTGATTTAAATTTTGTATGTAAGCTTCTAACTTCATTTGTTTAATATGTGAATCTCCAATTTTCCCAACACTGTTTTAAAAAATGTAGTTATATCTTTATTTTGAGACAGAGTTTCACTCTGGTTGCCCAGTCTGAAATCCAATGGTGTGATATCAGTTTACAGCAGCTTCCGCCTCCCAAGTTCAAGCAATTCTCCTGCCTCAGTCTCCCTAGCTGGGATTACAGGCACCTGCCACCACGCTTGGCTAATTTTTTTGTATTTTTAGCAGAGATAGGGTTTTGCTATGTTGGCCTCAAACTCCTGGGCTGATCTTTAACTCCTGGCCTCAGGTGATCTGCCCACCTGGGCCTACCAAAGTGCTGAGACTACAGGCGTGAGCCACCGCACCCGACCCAACACCATTTGTTGAAAAGACTGTCCTTTTCCCATTACATGGTCTTAGCATCCTTGTTGAAAGTCAGTTGGCCATAACTGTGAGGGTTTATTTCTGGGCTCTTCATTCTATTCCACTGGTCTATATGTCTGCCTATATGTCAGTACCATAATATTTTGATTACTGTATACTTTTTTATTTTTTATTATTTTTCTTTTTTTTTATTACTGTATACTTTTAGTAAGGTTTAAAAATGTAAGGAAATGTAAGAGCTACAATTTTGTTATTTTGATTGTTTTTGTTTTCTTTGCAATTTCAGGTACCTTATATGTTACATTAATTTTAGGATGAATTTTTCTGCTTCTGTTAAATATGTTACTTGGCTTTTTATAGGGATTTCACTGAGTCAGTAGATTGCTTTGGTAATCTACAGGTCATCTTAATGATAGTAAGCTTTTTAATGCATAGACATTTTTCCATTTATTTGCCCCTTTAATTTCTTCCAACATTGTTTTGTAGTTTTCAGTATATATATCTTTCATGTTCTTTTTCAAGTTTACTTCTAAATATTCTGTTCTTTCAGATGCTATTGTAAATAGAATATTTTCTAAGTTCCCCTTTTAGGTTGTTCATTGTGATTGTGTAGAAATGTAACTGATTTTACATATAATTTTATATCTTGGAACTTTGCTGAATTTGTTTATTAGTTCTAGTTGTGTGTGTGTGTGTTGATGTGTGTGTGTGTGTAGTCTTTAGGGTTTTTTACATACAAGATCGTGTCTCCTGCATACAGAAAATTTTACTTCTTCCCTTTTTTTCAGTTTGATGGCATTTTATTTTTTTCCTGCCAAATTTTTCTCTGATAATTTTCTTACTATTTTAAATAGAAATGTCAAAAGCAAGCATCCTTATCTTGTTATTGATCCTAGAAGAAAAGCTTTAAGTCTTTCAGCATTGAGCATAATGTTGTCTGTGGTTTTAAATGCATATGTATTTGCACTGATATATAGATGTACATGTATGTGTTTTCATTATGTTTTGGTAGTTTTCTTTTCCTTCTTACTGAATTTTTTTAAATAATGAAAACATGTTGAATTATGTCAAATGCTTTTTACATATCAATTGAGACCCTATGTGTGTTTTCATTTATTCTGTTAATGTGGTATATCACAATAATTGATTTTCACATGTGGAACCACCCTTGTATTTCAGGAGAAACTTCCACTTGGTGGATAATCCTTTTAATAGATTGTTGAATTCGATTGCCAGTGTATTACTCTAGTTGAGGCTGCTCTAACAAAGTACTAGACTGGCCAATTTATAAATAACAGCAATTTATTACTCACAGTTCCAGAGGTCCAAGAACTGTTGCACTTTTGAGTAGTTCAAGCATCAACTCAAAAGTCTAAAGTCCAGAGTCTCATCTAAATATCATACAAATCAGATATGAGTGTGAATCAAGTATATTTCATTCTGAAGCAAATTTCCCTCTAGCTGTGAGCCTGTGTAATCAGACAAGTTATGTATTTTCAAAATGTTATGGTGGAATAGGAGTAGGACAGATATTCCCATTTTATAAGGGAGAAATAGGAAAGAAGAAAGGGATAATAAGTTCCAACCAAATATAAAAATCCAACAGGGTAAACAGTATTAAATCTTAAGAATTAAAAATAATTTTTTTTGAACTCCATGTTTTATTTTCTGGACACACAGGGGATAGTATTGGATTCCCAAGGCTCAGATCAACACTGCCTCTATGGGTTTGCTGGCCACAGCACACATAGCAACTCTCATTGGTTGGAGTCATGTGCCTGTGGATCTCCCAGAATGGAGTTGCTGATAGCTTTACAGTTCTGGGCTCTAAGGGTAGCCCCACCTCCATGTCTCCATTAGATACATGACAGCCATGCTCTCACGATTCCACTAGGCACTGCCCTGGTGGAAGCTTTCTGCGGTGGTTCCACCCCTGTGGCAATTCTATGCCTAGGTTGTGAGTTACTAGGTAGAGGAAGCCGTGTCCACTTAGATCATATATTCAACACCTCTGTGAGGATGGCACTGCATGGACACCACCAAGATTTACAGCTTGTGCCTTCCAGAGAGATGGGTGGCCCAAGCTGCAATCTGGACCCATTGAGCAATGGCTGAAGCGGCCAAAGAGTTATGCACTAGAAGGTCGGGAGTAAAGCCTTGAAATAGTCCTGTCTCCAGGGCCCTGGCTTTCTGGGTCTGTGTTGGGTGGAGCAGCCTGGAAGATGTCTGGAATGCCTTTGAGTTCATTATTCCATTGACTTGATGAATAGCATCTGATGTCCTTCTATTCATATTAATCTCCATTAACTGTTTCCTTGGCTGCATCCTTGGTATTCTTTTTCAAACATGCCTTTCATTCTTTATAATACCATCAGCCTAATGATTTTCCAAATCTCTAATGATTTTTCAAATGCTTTCTGTGAATTGTAAATTTTATATTTATTTTGTTTCTTCTCCCAGATTACCATATGCAATCAACAGAAGCCATATCATAACCAGAATAATTTGCTTAGGTGTTTTTTCTGCCAAATATTCTATTTTATCACTCAGAGGTTGTACCTTCCACAAAACACTAGGAGATGAGCACAATTCAGGCAAATTCTTTGCCTCTTTACAGCAAAGATTACTCCTCTAGTTTTCAACAACGTGTTCCTCATTTCCACTAGGGATTTCATCAAAATGGTCTTTACTATTTATATTTTTACCAACATTCTGTTCAAGACATTTTTGGTAATCTCTAAGAAGATTGATACTTTTTCTATGACTTTCTTCTTCTGAGTCTTTACCAGATTGTTCTTCATACTCCAGGCACAGAAATGTAAGCTTTTTCTTCTAGAGTTAAGTTCCACATTATTCCAGCCCCTCCCCATTACTCAATCCAAAGCTGCTTTCACATTTTTAGGCATTTGTTACAACATAATCTCACTTCTCAGTACCAATGTCAGTCTTAGTTCATTCAGCTGCTGTAAAAAAAAAAATACCTTAGGGTAATTTATTAACAACAGAAATTTATTGCTCACAGTTCTGGAAGTAGGGAAATCCAAGATCAAGACACCAGAAGATTTGATGTCTGGTGAGGGACCTGTTTCCCAAAGATTGTGTCTTCTTGCTGGATCCTCATATGGTGAAACGGCAAAGAGGCAAACAAATTTCCTCAAACTTGGGACACTATTCCCATTCACAAGGGTTCTCACCCCGTGATCTTGTCACCTATGAAACGCCCCACCTTTCTGTATCAAAGTATTATGAATTAGATTTCAACATATGAATTTTGGAGGTGCACAATCAGGTCCTAACAAATTGCATTTTATTGAGATTTTTTTGTGTCAATATTCATAGGCCATTTTAGTCCATAGTTTTCTTTTCTTGTAGTGTCTTTGGCTTTCACATCATAGGGTAATGGTAGCCTTATAAAATGTGTTAAAGTGCTCTCCTTCTTCAGAGTTTCTGGAAGAGTTTGAGAAAGATTTGTGTTAATTTTTTAAATGTTTGATAGAATTCATCATTGATGCCATCTGGTCCTGGACATTTTTAAATTTTTTTCCTCAGATGTTTTGTATTACTGATTCAAATCCCTTACTATTTTTGTTCTGTTCAGATTTTCTATGTCTTTATGACTCGGTCTTGATAGGTTGTGTATTTCTAGAAATTTGTCATATGATCTGCATTACCCTGTTGGCATGTGGTTTTACATAGTGCTTCCTTATAATCCTTTTCATTTCTATAAAATTCATAATAATTGTCCCCTTTCATTTGTGATTCTAGTTATTTTATTTTGTTTTTATTTCTGAGTCAACCTAGCTAAAAGTTTGTCATTTTTTTTCAAAAGACTAATTTATGATTTCATTGATTTTCTCTATTTTTTCTATTTTTTAGTTTATATCTGCTCTAATTTTTACTATTTCCTTCTTGCATGCTTTATTTTAGTATTCTATTCTGCCTTCCATATTTCAATTTAACTTTTAGATTATATGTAATGTAGCTATAAAAACTGTTTTGATATTCTTACCTTCTAATTCTAACATTTATTTCCATTTGGGTCTGTTTTGATTGGTTGATTTATTTCTTCATGATGTCTTTTCCTATCATTTGGCATGTCTGGCTATTATTGATCGAATGCCTGCTATTATAATTTTTACTTTTAGAATGACAGATATTCACGTTTTCTTCTCCGTACTCATGAGCTTTGTTCTGTATTGCAGTTCAGTTTCTTGTAAATAATTTTTTATTTTATGTCTTCCTTTTAAGATTTGCTAGGCAAGAGCAGAACAGTGGTTAGTCTATACTCAATTATTTTTCACCATGGAGGCAAGGCTCACATAGAGTCCACTCAATGACCTGTGATTTATAAGGTTTTCCAGTCTGGCTGGTGGAAGCAGACATTTTTTCTGGCCTTGTGTAAGTGCTGGGAAGTGTACTTCTAATCGTTTTGGCTGGTCTTTGTATTAGCTGTCCTCACATAGTTTCCTACCACGTATCCACTGATTAGTGTTCTGCTAAATATGTAAGAAGTACCCACCCAATGCAGAGCTCAAAGATTCTCTGTGCAGATCTCTCCTCTCTAGCATTATTTCCTGTGAATTCTATCTGCCTTGGTTGGCCTGGATTTGTCTGTTATATCTCCTCAAATAAAGAAATCTATAGGTACAGATTTCCACCTCTCTTTGTTATATGTGAATGCTCTCTAAAGGTAGTAAGCTTGGTCAATCAAAGGTCACATCACATTTGTGTTCTGTCTCTCAGGGATTATTGTCCTCTGTTACCTGATATCTAGTGTCTTGAAAACCATTGTTTTAGCTATTCTGTCCAATTTTTTTGGTTGTGTGATGCAGGAGGAAAAATCTACTCCCTGTTATTTTACCTTAACCAGAAGAATTGTTAACTTCTTTTGATTAGTCTCTCAGGCGACAGGGATACTCTTTTAGTTTTGGGAAGAAAAAAGTACATGATTTATTTTATAGCACTTGCCTTCATGAGCAGGTCTCTAAAAGCTGCCTTCACTCATAAAAAAAGAATTACTTGACTAGGCATAAAGTGTTTGTATCACATATTTTTGTACTAAATGTTTATTTGAGTATTATTATACTGTCTTTTGTCAGAGTATTTAAAGAAATTCTGAGTCTATTTTTCCCAATGTTTAGACATTTTAATTTTGTTAGAATACCTCCATCTGTACCTGTCCCATTTTAATAGGCAATTTATTTCAGTGCTCTTAACTCTGTCTTTCAATATAAGCTCTAAATCATTTACTGATATTTTGATACATTAGTCTGAGAGATGATCTATTTACTTTTAAAGAAGTTCATATAATTCTCTCCATTCCTTACTCTAAGCAAAACATATGTAATTCCCATCTCCCTACCCTCTCAATATGGTAATATTCTATATCTATTATTCCAGCATTAAGTGTTTATTGTGACTTTATAAACTTCATCTACAGCTGAGCCATGTAAAGTACTATAATTAATTTTCTTTTTTCTTTCTTGCAAGACCTTTTTTGTCTTCCTGCAACATGATCTTTTTTATTTATATGCTTATTTGTTTACTTTTAAGTATATATTTATCACCAATTTATCCATAACCTCTCCTCAAGTAGTGAAAATATTTACTTACCATATTTAAAATGATCAGAGATTCTATCAATTTTAACTAATTAAAACTTTCCTAGAAACTTCTGGTATATGCCAATCTCATTGGTCTCTTTTTAAATTATTATTATTTTGTGATTTATGCTTTTGAGATAGGATTTTGCGCTGTCACTGGGCTGGAGTGTAGTGGTGAGATCATAGCTCACTGCAGCCTCAAATTCCTGGGCTCAAGTGATCCTCCTGCCCCAGCCTCCCAAGTAGCTGAACACATGGGTGCATACCACCAAGCTCACATAATTTTTTAAACAAATGTTTTGTAGAGATGGAGTTTTGCTCTGATGCTCAGGCTGATTTTGAACTCCTGGCCTCAAGCAATCCTCTTGCCTTGGCCTTCCTAATTGCTGGGATTATACACATTGTTTTTCTCAGCAGCTCCTTAGACTTAATAAAATATTCTTTCAAGTTTTGAATACATTTTGTCATCTCAGTTTTGATAGTGAATACTTTTATTTATTTATTGCTGATTTTTCATAGTTTTTTTTGTTTGTCTGTTTGTTTTTACAATGCCAGGAGATGTGTCTTAAGCTGACTAGCCCTTATTTAAAAAAGAAACTTAGTTGCTAATATGTCTTCATTTCATCTTTGTTAATGGTATACTTACATTTATCCACAAATAGAATTGTATATACAAAGAATATATGTATCAAAAGATCATTCTATGTTCTATAGTAATTAATTCCTTTTTTCTGTAATTATTTTATCTTTTCAATTGTATAAATTATGAAAGGACAAATGTGTAAAGCATTATTTCTTATTCTCAAACTTAGGACAAGTATTTACATATTTTTGAAGTATTGTGTCTGCAGTATTTCCTAATTCAATATTTGAGAATGGGAGAAATGAATTTCACTCCCAGGCTAGCTAGGGAGCTTTATGTTAGTATCTTCTGCTATTGGGTTTATGATGTAGGCAAGGAAAGCTTTGCAGAGATTAATGAGGGATGATGGCTCACAGCTATTTTGAAAGAAATTATTTTGCTTATTTATATTCAGCAAAACCACATCAATCAGCAAACAGAATTAGAGAGTCAGCCTTTCCTAGTGTTTAAATATCTGCATTACAGTGTTATTTACTAAAATGACCATTTACATGGAACTAGGGAAAAAAATTCTTACTCACATAATCACAGAGATAAGAAGTCAATTTGGCAGATTTCCTTTGTTTCTTTTAACTGAATATTATAATGAGCATTTTTATTTTAGAGAGACAAATAGCTGTGATGAACAATTACTAGGCAAATTGAAGGTGAATGCTTAATTTCTGTCTGAAACATTAAGTACACAATTCAACAGGTGTTGATAAAGTTCCTAAAACTGTCGACTTATTAAAATATCTTTTTTATGAGTTTAAATTGAATTGTTTTCTCCATTAAAATGCTAATGCCTCAATTTGTATCTTAAAACCTTAAACAACAAAAGAAAATTCTATTTTGGGGAGAAGAGAGGAAGAAACATGGCCACCCATGCAAAATATAAAGGTTTTCGTCTCATTTGCAAGCTAGGTATAGCCTTGGTACTAAATTCTGACCAGGTATTTGGAATTTCCAGTACATGTCTTCATATGAAAAAGATCTACCACCTTCATTTCTTTCTCATTGTTGCTTATTGAAATAAAAAATGCTTGGAGTTCAAATTGCTAATTGGAGCAGAAGGTGGGAAGCATGTGTTGAGGGTCATGGAGAACAAAGTAAGAAGAACTGGCTCAGCTGTGGGCCACCTTTAGATTTCATTTATATGTGCGAGAAATATATTCTTTCTCTCTTTTTTTTTCTTTTTTTTGGCACTTACATCCAAACGCATTTCTGAGTGATGCAAAGTGTTTCAGCCTTCTTCCTATTTTTTAAGCCTTATCTTTTTCTCTATTACTACAGTCCAGCTAGATTAGATGTTCAATGTTCCTTCAATAAGCATTATGCCTTTTCAGGTTTGACCTTTTGTTCAAGCTGTTCTTTCTGCACAATACAAGATATTCCCGAGGCTATAAGTTTGGAATTATCTTCAAGCACATTCTGACTTCCTTAGATAACCCTAGGATGATCTTTTTTCTCAATTCCTATGTTATTATTTTATGTAATTTACCATAAGTATGTTATATAATGAGTGTTTTGAGGGCC
This sequence comes from Cheracebus regulus, assembly GCA_963574635.1. NCBI lineage: Eukaryota > Metazoa > Chordata > Mammalia > Primates > Pitheciidae > Cheracebus > Cheracebus regulus. The sequence continues at coordinate 52,506 of CAUYQU010039346.1, read as the reverse complement.
AGAGCCAATTTCCCATATGGAGCACCTATTGTGTGTCACGCATTATGCAAGAGATGACTCAGGTAAGAAGGATGATGGCGACAGTACCCATTTCCACAAATATTTTATAATTTAGTGAAGTAAAGGTATACATACAAGTACTACTAAAATAAGAAGTCGATATAATGAACAACACATTATAGAATTACAGAAGAGGAAGTAATTAGTTCTTCTGGAGATGGGATGAGCAGGAAGCTCTAAATAATTTCTCAAAGGAGAAGATATTTAGGCTAACCTCAAAGGATAAATATGCATTTACTTAGGAGGCAATGTCTGAGGAAACTTAAGAGAGCTCTGGATACCCAGCTGGAGCAAGGTATTGACTTTGTCTTAAAGAACTGGAAGAAATAAATGCTATTGTTCATTACAAAATGTGGCACTGTCAATGAATATAAGCATGAGACAAAAGGAGAAATATTTAGCTATGTGGCATTTACATGCTTTTTGTTCAAAAAAAGAAGAAAGCTCTGATGAAAAGATGAGAAACAGATTTAATAGGGGATAATTGATGTGGGTTGACTGAAAAAAATATTCTAACGAATTGGTCAATGGAGGAACAAATGAAACCCAGGCAATGGAAATATACCACTAGGTAAGAAATGCTGAATGAAAGAAACGTGAGAAGAAAGACTACTCTGCATTTTTTAAAAAGTTATGCATATACATAGTTTCTAGGAGAAAGTTGCTTAAATGATTGCTGACTTGGAAATTAAGGTAAAGCCGGAGAACAGCAACTGTGGAGACTAGGAAAGAGAAATGGAGGGGCTAGTGTGAGTGTGCATTTAAAGCAAAAGACAAAAGTGTTCACACCCATATTAGGAAGGAGGCCAAGAGGTGACTAATGGACTGAAGAAAAAAGTGGAAGTTAAGAAACTAGAGATTTCCTAAGAACTGATATGGTAGGAGTGTTATACTTCTTTGCTTTCCTTCACAGTATATAACACAGTGCCTTCTACTGAGTCCTCATAAATACTTACTGCATTAATACACTACAATTTATCCAAAATAATCTTCTTATATTGTTATTGAAACTTAACGAGTTTTTAGGGAAGAAAACAAAAAGAAATTATTCTGGAGAAAGCTGTGGGGAAGATATTTAGGCTAACCTCAAAGGATAAGTATATCTGTGGCATAGGTAGCTTTATCTCCATTTATGGGTGTTCACTAAAACCTCAAGAGATAAATTTACTGAATATCCCTGATTGCACATTTCTAATTGGGTTGAATATGTCTCCGTTTTAGGCTTTTTAAAATATAAATATGCAGAATATAGGTTTTTACTTATGTTTTGAACAAATTGAGCTATACAAGGGAAACATAGATATGGATAAGAAGTTGAGCATTGGATAAACAGCCCAGAGGCCCAAAGATTTGTCACAATATGTGAGGTTTCTAAAAGATCACAGGATTGCTTCTTATTAGAAAAGATGTATCACTTATAGAAAGTACCATTTAAAGGATTCTGTAGCTTAGAGGGGTAAAAAGCAATATTCTGGTAGGCTGCCTTTTGAAGCAGTAAACACCTTTCATATCATCTAATAATGGCTTAGATAGATTTGAAGAACTATGTGTCAAGTATTCTGAACACAAGGAATGTAAGTTTAGTGAACTCTTTCAGTCATTTGAATCTTAAATCAACAAGTCACAGAATCTTAAAACAGCTTGCTTGATTCATTTAAGCTTGTGGTTGCAGTAGGGATAAGATTCTCAGGCCTACTGTTGTTTCATCTGTAGTTGTTGTAGAAAAATATATATATATAATTTTCTCCTTTCTATGGTACATATCAAACTGATACATGGTTTTAAGTAAAAGGGGAAAAAATGGCTCATGATTTCCTTGTTTATAACACAAAAATCAAGCCATTTCTAAATAATATATAGATCATGACCCAAACTGAGCTTAAGGCCAGAGACTGGCGATTTCTTATTTGAGTCACAAATGGTTGAATAGTCTACAGTGAATGTTTAGACTATGTGATTTAACTTTCAATCTACAAAGCCTAGTCAGAAAGGAAAACATTTCAACATTTTTTGTTTGTTTCTCATATTTGGGTGGTGTTGATTTATTTGAGGGACTCTTTCTGCTAAATTCTTCCTAGATTGAAAGTAGGAAATTATATTTATCTAATCTACCTTCTAGTGGTTTTAGGTTGCTTCATTATAAACAGGTCAACTCTTCCCTTCCCATACCATCCTGCCCTTCATTTTCTTCATATTTCTTTAATATTTTTGAAATAATCTTACAATATAGATTCTTTGAGAAAAGACAGATAGATAAATAGATATCAAGATTCATATAACAGTAATGTTATACATCAATCATTTCATCAACTATATTTATTAGTTTTAATATGCTTTGCACTAAAATAATCAAACTAAATTTATTTAAAAATATTCAGGATGTTCTGAAATTAAGGCTGGAGGTGATAAATCTGGCTGCATGAGATTTTTATTTGGTTTACAGGTTAACTGCTGTCACTGGGAATATTGAGATAATATTGTTAGTCAGTAACCTCATTGGGTTAAACAGAACACCAAAGACAATCTAACAGGAAAAAAATAAATAGTTAGAATTTTGTTTTATTTAAGAGGATTATAGATATATTGGGAATTTTCTTTTAACAAAACGTCAATATTAATAACTTAGCTCATTCACTTTACCACAATGCTAATCAGAGAGAATTCATTTAGCATTCCTGTGGATTAAATAAATTCTGTCACTAACATTGGTCTTGTCTTTGATTACTCCCCCGCCCTTTTTTTGTTTTAAACCTATGTACAAGATGTTGTCCAATTACAATAGGGAAGACTGGTCTATAATAAATGAAAATTCCATTTATGCATCGTACATAAGGAAAATAAGAATTTATGAACCTGATACTTTGAAGATAATAAAGACAAGGTAGTGTGTGTGTTTATGTTTTTTGAAATATAAATTATTAATAAATTTCCAACTATAGTTCTACATCTGTATATGTTTTCATAAGGCTAGAAGGAATTAAAAATGTTATCTGATTTATTATTGTGGACTGCATGTGCTTGAGCACATCTAGACTACCATATATTTTCCTTGGATAAGAAACCAGTGGGCTTTAGAATGAGATTTCCTGGATTTCTGCCATTTATTAGTTATGGACCTGAATAATTTTGTAATAGTTCTGGACCTGTTTTATCATAGGTAAAAAGGACATAGTTATAAGACAGTTGTGAAGATTAGGTAAAATAATCTATTTAAGTGGTCTGACCTCCAAAATCCACTCAGTTAGTAATAGCTATTATTTTTTGATGGTAGCACACCTAACAGCTTTGGTAGAGTTTTCCTAACACTGCTCCTCCTTCCTCAAGCTAAAATATTTTGTGAAGCCTGACCCAGATCATTTCTACACAGTTTAAGTCAATATTCACCACATGCCAAAATTAAAACACACACAAAAACAACTTTTATATGAACTTACTGTTTCATCTTTCTATATAAAAGTTATCACTATCTTTATACTGTAGTTTTTGCTGTTCTACTACTGTATCCCTCACAAAACTTGCAATTGGAGTTTTCTGCAAATAAAACTTAATTAAATATAATGGCCCTCAATAGTAGTGGAGCAGAAAAAAAAATGTTGGGCTCTATGCCCATATTCAATAAACTAGATGATTTGGACACAGCTTTTCATCAATACATCTAAAAATGAATGAAATACTTTAAGCTTTTTTTTTTTTTTTTTCGAACCATTGAGATGGCTTCAAAAATTACCAGGCAATACTCGAAAACAAAGCAGGAACTAATAGAGCTAAAAATACCACTGAAGATTTGCTGGATCTTATGAAACCGACTTTAACTTTTGATTGCAATTCAGGCCAAAGATTACAAGTATCAAAGTTTAAAGATCAAAATCTAACAGGTTACACCTTACTCCTGAAACTACAGCCCTAAAAGACCATACTTTCATAACAAGAATGACACTAAACAAACCTGACTCCCTTACATTGAAGATGAACAGTACACCTTAGAAATTGTAATCACAAACCTTGTATTTTACAAATGTAGTCAAGTTAGCATTTCTCTAATGTATTCAAAATTCTTAAACTAGAAATTCAGTTTAAATTATTCCAGAAACACAGTCTTCCCAGGTCCTCAGCAGAAGCAACATAAATCATTCCTAGAAAAGTAGAGTTCATCTTTGACCTTAAAGAATTTACATGAATAACTTCTTGAGAAAAATGATAATATATTAAAATAATAAATATACATGGCAAGAAGGCATAATGAGTTAGAAATAAGCAAAAGCAGCAGACAAAAGAAATAGATGCACACATCTTCAAATTCTGAAATAATCAGACACAGATTATAAACTAACAAAAGTTGTATATTTTAAAGGGGATGAAATCAAAATTTGAAATTATTTCTAGGATAATGAAGTATAAAATATGACCTGAAAACACAATAATAAAAATTAAACTCCCAATGGACATGTAATAGCAGACTGGACACAGAGAAAGAGACAATTAGTGAACTGGAAAGAAAATCAGAAGAAATTATTCAAAAGAAGTACAGAGAAGCAAAAATAAGGAAAAACATAAGAAAAGATAAAAACATGGAGGATAGAGATAAAAGATTTAATGAATAACATGGAAAGAGACAGCAGTAAAAATATGGCACAAAACAATACTTGATTATATAATATCTAAAAATGTCATAGAACTAATAAAAGTCACTAATGCACAGATATACAATTCTAGAGAACCCCAAGCATGAGCTATATAAAGAGAAATCTACACCTAGACATACTGTTGTGAAACTACAGGTAGATAACAGCTGGGGTTGGGTGGGGAAGGAAATACAAATTAACTTTAAAAAATAGCAGCTGAATTCTCATCAGAGAAAGCTAAAAGACAGAGAAAGTAACTTCATTAGCATTCTGAGAGAAAACAATTATTAATGTATTATCCTATTCCCAGAAAATATAATTTTCTTTTAGCATGAAGATGAAATAAATTAATTCTAAACCACCATTCCCTATAACCACCACCACACACACACAATAAAAAAGCCAAATGGTCGTTTTCTTGTCCATGTAATGTTTATCTACATTGTTCCTGTGGTTTCAATGTGTCTTCCAAGGTTTATGTGTTAGAAACTTGAGATGATATCTTAAAGAAATGATTAGATTGTGAGAGTTCTGCCCTCATGATTGGACTGATGTCTTTATCGTGGGAATGACATTGTTATAACAGTGAGATTGGCTCGCCCCTATGTTCTTCTTCCTCCTTCCATCATGGGATGATGCAGCAATAAGGCCCTCACAAGATGCCAGTGCCATGCTCTTGGACTTCCCATACTCCACAACTATGAGTGAATCCATTTCCATTCTATACGAATTACCTAGTCTCAGATATTCTATACATTTGGCAGCACAGAATGAAGTAAGGCAGGTGTATTTTTTATTATTATTAATGTATTTAAACTCCACTTTATTTAAGTTCTGATATTACTCAAAGATCATGGAAGTCTTTCTTTTATCATAGAAATGAGTGGGATATAATCATAGAATTATAAATTGAGTCAGTTAATGTTCCTTTTTAAGGAAAGCAAGATTCTAGAACAGAATCTTAAAGATTTGTTATTTTTCATGACACTTCTGTATCCCCATGGAGTGTTTCTCTGGTTCCTCTGGTTAGTTTGATAAGCTATTTTAAGAGTGATGGCAATTGAGTGAAGATCATGTTCATTCCCACGACAGCCAGTAAACTTAGTGCTTTTTCATTGCCATAGGCCGTCACTCAATAATAGCTAAAACATATTGCCCAACAGAGAGCAAGGAATGAAAATGTAAACAGATCAGAATGAACATGTAACTTATCCATCATAGCAAAATCTTCTTAAAGAGCTTAAAGTGCTGATGGTAAAGAAGCATTTGTACTATTTTAGATCAAGGGACCATGAGGTATATGCCAGCATCACAGTATAAGTTAGAAGACCAAGCTTTTTCTGATGTTAGATGGTTTTTGGACACATTTGTCTTCAGTTTTCCCATTCAGCAATCCAAATTTGACTCATAAATAGCAACTCTTCTGCAGCACCTTCGGATTATTTCAGATGGGAATTTCCAGTGCTATACACAGTATTAAACGCATCTTACAGAGTTTGAAAGTGAATCGAATACAGTAACGAGGAAACGGGGGAAGTCTATGAGTTTCAGAGGTTTCCTCTGAGACTTGTAAAATATGCATTAGAAGTGAGCAATTTAAGCACCATGAATTTTATTACTAGCCCAAAAGTTACCCTGAGTCTTATATTTTAGCTGATTTACATTCATGCTGTCTTCAGGGTACAATAATGAGTTCAGTCTTGCTTATATCTGGGTTCAGTTTGTAAGGCAAACTCAGAAAAAGTGCTTAGTTAAAGTAATATAAGCAGAACACTAAATTACTATTTTGTAATTTGTCCTCTACTTCTAAAGAAAAATAGTTCTCCAAAAGTAATATTTTTATATACTTTTCCCAAACTGTAATCTTCCTATTAAACTTTAAATTTTTTAAATTCAGGTTTATTCTCCTTTTTCATTATTATCACACATATTTTTTTCCATCTTTTACTTTCCCACATAATCAAATGATACCTATTGGTAATGCGGCATTTATTGATTTTTATTTTATCTATATCTTTATCTACATGTGTACCTATTCTATATATCTATCTATCATCTATCTTTTATCTTCCTTATGATACCTTTATAATACTATTAATTAAAGGAAAAAGTATATAAAACATTCAAACATAATCATTGTTGTTATATTGTGAAAAGTTTAAATTAGTGCCTGGGTGAATCATGTGCATTATTTATGGTTTTTTTTTCACTTATTTCTAAGAAGATATCAAACAAAACAAGAATGTCAATACTTCTCAGAGTAAACTCTATTTTACTCTCAGAAATATTTTATTCTATTTTACCAAATTCCTTTTCTATGGCCAACATTTATTCCAATCACATGCAAAGTAAAAACAAAAACAAAAATCTCTGCAAAACTGTCTTTGTTTCATTGCAAGAATAAAGAATAAATACCATCAATGTTATGTAGAGCCTCCAATTTGTAATTGTCACACTTCTTTTTTACTTAGTCATTTAAAAAGCTCAATTGTTACACTTCTTTTTCACTCAGCTATTAAAATTAATAGCTTACTTTTTAAATCTCAAATCCTTTAATAAACAATAATATTATGATTTACACTGTGGTGCATCTCAAGTTGTTTTAAAATGTGAATTAAAATTACCTTGAATATCTTGTTTTGGACTTCTATTACTAGCTATGCAATACTGGTCTAAATATCTGGGGGGTAGACCAGGAGAACAGGCCCAAGAGGAGTCATTCAAATATCAATGGCGAGACAGAAGCACAATTCAAATAATTCATTATTAAGGCAGGATTTTCTTTCTGATATATGTATATTGGCATAATGTTGTTTTGAATTTTATTGGAAAAATTTGAAAATAATTCATAAAGTTTGTAATGTCAGTCTATCTAAAACTTATGTCTTTTGTGGTATATTCTTCAATCTGATTTTTCCAACTTATTTGATAATGCCCAAGAAGCCAACGTTTAAGATTCTGTTTCCCAAAAGAATATAAATAATAATGTCATTATAATCTCACAAAAGTAGTAGAAATAATGTGTACAATGATTTAATGAAATCCCTCCTGTGACTGATGTTCAACATTAAAATGTCAATATTACTTGAATGCTTACCATTACCAAATATTCTGGTAAGCAATGTATATGGATTATCTTATTTATTATCAATCATTCCAATAGTATCATTAATACATCTTTAGTGTTAATAAGAAAAGTTCTATTTAGGGTGGTTAAAGACCTTGTGTCAGCTGCTTGGTACTGGAGACTCTAAGTTCACTGGAATGAACTTGATATTGTTTTATTCCAGAGTCTATGTTCTTACCCTATAAATCATTCTCTCTTTCAAGATGCTATTGGAGATCCTGGAATAGGTTTATATATTTGATCTGAATAGGACAATATGAGTTTTTAAGATCATTTAATATTAAGTATAAAGTGAATTTTCTTCTACACAACTGTGATTTCTCAAAGTGCATTCTCTTCTTCTCTGAAGTTATGCAGTGCTCACCCCATCTCTAATCATGGTATCTTTGGTTGGCTTCTTAGCAATTGTCAGCATCTTTGCCACATGGTTGGAGGCCTGATATCAGTTTGTCACCATATAATATGTTTTTCCTATCTGGTTGGGAACAGAGAGCAGGTGCTTAGAAATCCTGCTGTCATACATTCTCCACACATGACTGGTCTATGTTCAGCTGAATTATGGTGAATATCGCTTAAGAACTGCTGTAGTAACTGCACTCTAAGGCCTGGCTGTAATGTAGTCCTATTATTTGATGTTCATTCAGCAGAACACATAAATGAAATTATTGAAACCATTTAAAGAATCAGATATGCTCATATCATCTTCAAGACTTATCATCTTATTATAATACATAAGAAATCAACATAATTCTGAAAAAGTTAAGATTGACCTGGAGTTTGGAACACAATTTAAATGCCTAATTGATGGTTTGCTGTTAAACTATCAATTAAAAGTATTTTTACATTTAATTTTCAATGTTTTTGATTTGCTGGTTTACAACTGGGAAACTCACTAGAAAGATAAATGAAATTCAAAACTACAATGATCTGTCATCTTACACTAGTTAAAATAGCTTTTATCAAAGAGACAGATAATAATGGATGCTGGCCAGGATATTGAGAAAGGGGAATCTTTGTACACTGTTGGTAGGAATATAAATTAATATAGCTACTACGGAGAATTGTCTGGAGGTTCCTTATAAAACAAAAAATAATACTGTCATATAATCCAGCAATGCCACTGCTGTATGTATCCATAATAAAGAAAATCAGTATATTGAAGAGATACCTGCCCTCCCATGTTCATTGCAGCTCTGTTCACAAGAGCCAGCATACGGAATACCCTAAGTGTGCACCAACAAGTGAATGGACAAAGAAAATGTGGGACATATACACAGTGAAATATTATTCAGCCATAAAAAAGAATGAAATCCTGCCATTTGCAACTTAGATTGAAATTGAAAACAGGTTTATGTAAACAAATGCTCATGTAAGCAACTATCAAAAGACGGTTTTCATTAATGCAAATATTTACATTATACCAATCAAGAATAAAAGTTTGCCTTGCTTTAGCAAATGTTTTAAATAAAAATTAGGATGTAAGAATACAAATAAGAGAAGGCCTAATCACTCTGAAAAATAATTCTGTGTAAAAATTTTAAAGATACTTGTGAACACTTAAATGACTTGTTTGAAATAGATTTACAGCTGTCTTGTATTACATACCTATTTTATACCACAAGTGTACCTATATGTACACTGGAAACCTCATGCCAAGGTAGAGATTTTAAGATTAATAGTGAAGCTCCAGATATAGGTAGATTTTCATATATTTGAAAGACAAGTGTGTTCTGAAACAAAATATGTTATTAGTGGAAAGCTTGCTTAAACTGTATAAAAGAGAAGCTTTTCTTGTTTCTAAGCACAGGTTTGAATTTTCTTCTGTTCATTTATTTCCCAGCAGGTGTCTCTACACAGCAGCAATACTTAGAAAGCACAAGAAGACAAGAACTAATTATATAAAAAAGAAAATGTAGCAAGGAGAGAAATGAACTGGTCATAGAGTATATCTATGTTGCAGTATGAAGTCAAACTACTTTAAAGATATATACTCTCCGTCATAGTTACACAGCATTATTTTCTTCTTGATTTTATTTGTTTAAACAACTTTTTGAAAAGAGTCCTAGGAAAATCCTTTAAAACACTTTGTACTAGATAGGTTGGTTGTCTCTCTCTCTCTCTCTATATATATATATACATATATATGTATCTTTGTCTCTCTCTCTCTCTGTGTATATGTATATATATATATATACATATACACACACATGTATATATATATATAGAGAGAGAGAGAGAATTTTATATATATATATGTGTGTCTGTGTATGTGTGTGTGTGTGTGTATATATATATATATATATATATATATATATATATATGTGTGTGTGTGTGGACCAAATACAGACCTCTAACAGGGTATCATTTACTCATTGCCATCTTGATCTGATAACTTCATCATTTTGGATGAAACTTAAAGAAAGTAGAACTGTTCTTTGCTATGATCATAAACAGTGATTTAGAGGTGATACTAGAGAGTAAGAAATTAAAAAGCAGAAAGGGTAAAATAATATCACTCAAGGATGTAATTTATCCAGCTTTCTTTGATCAATGCATCACAAAAGTCACTATTTTTATATAGAATGAGATGCAAAAGACTGGATATTGTTAATGCTTAATTGCCAATAAGTAAGCTTTTTAATGAAACAAAATTCATGATTTGATGGATCCTGGTTGAATTTCTACCCTAATCTAGGTGAAATAAAGCATTTCAACTTTACATATTAAAGGAATTAAACTCGTACCTTTTTAATTGTAATTGCAGATTTAATGCATCACAACATTCTGAAATGAAAACATGAAATCAATACATGCTTGAAACTGAATGGCATTAACTAAATGGCTTCTAAGTTAAACTTAAGTTTAGCATGTGGAGTTCTTATTTCCCATACAAGCAACATTCATGTATTTAAAAAAGACATGAAAACTATAAATATGCAACATTTGATAAAATATAAACATAAGCATATATTCCACAAAATAGTTAAAGACAGAAAAAATTTCTAACTGGATGAATCTCAAAGACAGTTTGCTAAACTTTTATATTTACTGGATTTTTTCATACATGAATAGAAATTTGTAACACCTTAGAACTATGTATGTCACAAAAATATATGTGTATTTTGGCCAATTATAGAGAAGCTATACAATAATTGTAATCTATGAGGTCCCAATTTTCCTCTCACTCTGATGTTTTATTTCTTTTATCTTATATTTATTTTAAAAAAGTAATATGTCAATCTGAAGAACCACTAAAGAAATTATGCAGGTTTCCATCATACTTTAAGAAATGGATAGAACTTTTAATATTCATTCTATTTAGATTAATAATCTGATTTGAAATTATCAGGTAATATTTGCTGGTTTAAGATGATGAACAGAAAATACATTTGCCAACGTTTCTCTCAAAGTCTTTTTAAAGTAATAAAAACAAAATTATCAGAACAAATTAATGATAAAAAAACAAGAAAGGGGGTAGTGAGAAGACCAAAAAAATTGAAAATTCCTGGTAAAGGAGAATGAGTACATCTTTAAAGAGAAATCACAGTAGACAGTGTATATCCCAAGAATAAACATGGCTTTGTCCAAGGAGCCAAGAGAAGTTCCAGGTTCGAAATCAACAAATTAAAAGAAAAGGAGTGGGCCATAGGGCAACTAAAATGGGTCGCTGAAATGTAAATCCTGAGAGCAGGGGTTTCATTGGTTTTGTTTGCTGCTGTAACTCTGATACAAAGAATTTTGCCTGGCAATAAAGAGTTCAGAACAATATATAGAAGCTTACTACAGGTAGAGTAAGGAGATCTGTCATTTTTTTATAGTTATTCTTTCCTCTTTATGGCTAACCAAGATATCGAGTTAGAATAAACTCGGCTTTGTTGCACTCTCAGGGTTTATTTCTCCCTCTGGGAACCTTCCAAAAGCATAAGACCAGAGATGGGCTGGAGCTGCCTTCTATGGTCTATTAAAAGCCAACTGTTAAATTTTTAGGAATTTTGCAAGACAGGTTTTAAATACAAATATCATTTTTAAAAATCTACAAAATACATCTATACTTCCATATATTATAATAATAAATACATGCAACAAATACTCAATATTCATTACTTTCTAATTATTCCACTACATTTTAACACTATTTATGATCTTGTAGTTATTTACATCTGTGTGGATGGTGGAAAAACTATCCAGTTGTCCGTCAGTATCCCTGGAGATAATTGGTTCCAGGACCACTCCCCTCAAAACAGAATCCATGAATCCTCAAGTCCCTGATTTAAAATGGCATGTTATTTACATGTAACCTATCTATATCCTCTTGTATACTTTACATCATCTCTAGATTACTTATAATACTTAATACAATGTACATGCTTTGTAAATAATTGTTATGCTCTGTTATTATTTTACTTGTATTATTTTTCCTGCATTTAATTGGGATTTTTAGACTATTTTCGATCAGCAGAGGGCTTTTTTGTTGTTGTTCTTTCTGGATATGCATGTGTACATACATGTTTTTCCACCTGCTCTGCCATATGGAAAAAGTTTGCTGACATTCTTCTATATAACTCCAACTTTCAATCAATAAATTTAGCCCATATTCTATACAGCAGAAAACAACAGAATTTATTTGTGCTTACAGCACACATATACATGGAAGGACTCAATGATGAGTAACTCAAAAGAAGTAATTAGAATTTGGAGCTTATGTGTAATACAATTTTAATAGGTGAAAGGGACAGAGAGAAAGGAACCTAGGGAAAATAAATGACTTTTTGTGTTTCCAGGAGAAAAAAAAATAGGAGATAAAGTTTGTAATAATGTTTGTCTATACAGTTATGAATTTTTTTTTCTATTTCTTTCAGGGCCTTAAAACAACCCTGGAGAAAGAGTTTGGGTAGATTTTATTTACATTTTTTTCTTCTGGGATTAGGTCTATCCTGAAGTGGAATTTATAGCAGCCTTCTTTCCCATAAGTTTCTACTTTTCTCAGATAAAGAAAGCTCTTGGAAGGCTTTTTTTCTGAATCTGTGGAAAAGTTTTAAATAGTTTGCTGAGATAAATATATTTATTTGAATGAAAAGGTTAGTGTACTTTACTTTTCAAAGTATACCAACTTTACAATTCTTTATTCTTTACAGTAAACCTCATTGCTGGCAAGTGGTTTGCTGTCTTAGCTTGACTTGAGATATGAAAATATAGGTAGAACATTTTTCTAGCATTCATCTACAAAGATAAAAATTTCCCTCTCAGAGAGGCACTTGGACTTTTTATTAATACTTGGTAGAAATAAGTAGTTTATTGGAGAGTATGTGAACCCTCTTTTCTCAATAGATGGTCTTGTTAAAGACATTTTTAAAAGATGCAATAAATATAACAACAAAAGAACTCAAGAAACCTTGATAAATTTTATTTTATAAAAACATGAATATTTGTTCTGCAAACACAATGCTAAGAAAGTCAAAGCACAGACTGTGATAGTATTTGCAAAACACATAACTAATAAGAGACTTATATTTACAATATAAAAAGAATCTGAAATATTTAATAAGAATACATATATTTTTGAGAAAGAGTCTCACATTGTTACCCAGACTGGAGTACAGTGGCATCATTTGCTCACTGCAGCCTCAACTTCCCTGGTGCAGGTGATCCTTCTACCTCAGCCTCTCAAACATCTGGGCCTGCAGGTATGTGCCATGATGAGCAGCTAATTTTTGTATTTTTTCTAGAGATGAAATTTCTCCGTGTTCCCCAGGCTGGTCTAGAACTCCTGAGCTCAATTGATTTGCCCACCTCGGCCTCTTAAAGTGCTGGGATTGTAGGCCTGAACCACCACACCGACTCTTAATTAGACTAATTTTTTTTAATAAACAAGAATAGAAACTTCAAAATTAATATTTAAAGAGATATTTTTACACAGTTGTAATTTTTTTTAATTGTACTTTAGGTTCTGGGGTACATGTGCAGATCATGCTGGATTGTTGCATAGGTACATACATGGCAAGGTGGTTTGCTGCCTCTATCCCCTGGTCACCTGTATCTGGCATTTCTCCCCATGTTATCCCTCCCTGACCTCCCCACCCCACACTGTCCTCCCCATAGCCCCCCAACAGATCCCAGTATGTGATGCTCCCCTCCCTGTGTCCATGTGCTCACATTGTTCAAAACCCACCTATGAGTGAGAACATGTGGTGTTTGATTTTCTGTTCTTGTTGTCAGTTTGTTGAGAATGATGGTTTCCAGATTCATCCATGTCCCTACAAAGGACACAAACTCATCGTTTTTTATGGTTGCATAGTATTCCATGGTGTATATGTGTCACATTTTCCTTGTTCAGTCTATCATTGATGGGCATTTGGGTTGGTTATAGGTCTTTGCTATTGTAAACAGTGCTGCAGTGAACATACTTGTGCATGTGTGCATGTGTCTTTATAATAGAATGATTTATAACCCTTTGGGTATATAGCCAGTAATGGGATTGCTGGGTCAAATGGAATTTCTATTTCCTGGTCCTTGAGGAATCACCACACTGTCTTCCACAATGGCTGAACTCATTTACACTCCCACCAAGAGTGTAAAAGTGTTCCTATTTCTCCACATTAGACAAATTTTAAGAAAACAAAGAACCAAATAGAAAAATGAGGAAAGGATTTGACAGGTATTTCACTAAAGATATATGGATGATAAATATGCATAATAAGAGTCACAAAATCAGTAGTCATTGGAGAAATACTAGTTGAAACCATGAGATACCATGACATACCTATTAGGATGTGTAATAATTTAGGATGGCTAAAACAAACATCTGACAATACCAACGGCTTTCAAAGATGCAAAAATATGGTAACTCTCATAGGTTGCTGGCAGGAATGAACATGATATAGCCACTTTTGAAAATAGATTAGAAATGTTTTATGAAGTTAAACATAAGCACGTGACTCAGTAATCCTACTGATAATATTTAACCAAGAAAAATGAAGACTTAAGTTCACACAAAAACCTGTATGGAAAGGTTTATGATGGTCTTATTTATGATTGTCAAAAACTGGGAAAACCTTAATGTCCTTCATAGATTAACGGATAACTAGTGAATATACATACAATGAATACTAGTCAGCAATAGGAAAATCTAATTAATAATTTACACACAACATGAATGAATCTCAAATGCATGTGCTAAGTGATGGATGGCAGAGAGTAAAAATATATATGGTATGATTCTATCGAATGACATTCAGGAAAAGTAAAATTATAGGAACAGAAAACACATTAGTGTTTGCCATGGGCTGGGCTGATGGGAAGTGTTGACTATAAAGTGCAGCAACAGGGGTTATCTGGGGGGTGATGAACTATTTTGCATTTTGATTGTCATCATGGTTTTATATGACTGTAAGCATTTACCAAATTTGACAGGATGATACATTAAAAAGTAAAAGATATTCTATGTAAATTTGAGAAGTGAATAAGAATAACAACAATGACAGCATTAATTATGAAATCCTAGATGAGTAACAATGCCAAAAACATGACATATAGACAGGAAGAACTTACAGCATTACCACAAAACCATTTAAAAAAAAAAAATTAGATCTCAGCTTCAGTGTTGTCTTCTCAGAGAAGTTTTCCCTGACCATTGAGTATGAAGTATCCACTTGTCATTCTTAATCACATCCTAATTTAATTATCTCCCTTGCACTTAATTATAATCCAATGTTTTCTCATTTATTTAAGTTTTTATTATTTTCCGTTATTTGTATTCTTACGTTAAAATGTAAGCTTGTGTTCTGCAATGCTTACAACTGTGAACTGAGAACTTCAAATAATTCCTGGCATGAAGGAATTGATGCAAATTTGTTAAATGACTAAATAGGGATAATGCCATTATTCTTTGAACTGCAATGTGGGAGTTCCAAGTTCTTTTAATAAGATTAACAAGTAATATAATAAAAAATACTGATCAAAATTGAAATAACAGAAGTCTCTGAAAAGCAGTAAGTATTCAATAAATATCAATTTCTTACTAATATGAGTTGGGAAGTAAAATAATAAGGGCTAAAATTGACTAAAATATTTATGTAGTATCTTTAGAAAATATAGGTAGGAACATATAAAGTATAAAAATATTTTGAAATAAAAATAAAGAACACTGTTCAATTTAAAACCATATGTAAGATGAGAGAAAGGAAAGGCTATGATTTTGTGTAATTTGGATAAGAAACTCATCATATGGTTTTCACGTACTTGGAAGAAAAGTGAATAGCTTCAAGATGGTCACTAAGAAAGAACTGTGCACATGCCAAATATATAGTTTAGAACACAACTCCCTGCATTAAAATGACATATCGTCATAAGTTGGTTGCAAATGCCTGATTTAGGCAAAAGACTGAATGACAATGTAGATCCTCTTAGTTATGAGTTACTCATTAATTTAGTGTGAGATAAAAAAAAAGCAGGACTAAAATATGTTGTGTTTTTTTGTCTTAGTACACAAATTTAAGCTTGTTTGAGAACATCTGTTTCATATATGGACATTTTCTCTCAATTACCTATCTGTTTCAGCCTAACCGTGAATACAGTGTAGAGAACAGATTGATGTTGCTTTGACCTCTTTACCTATCAATATAACTGCAATGACTAATTGTTAGATGGGAAAGCTGACAGTTTATTCTCCGGAAGTGCTGGTGATGGCGATTGCAATGATCTTGAAGGATACTGTTGCAACTTTGCCATTTCCACCGTTCCTACTATTCCTTTTTGTCTCAGATGAGATTACTCTGAGACAGGAGTTAGAGCAAGGAGGTGTTAACATAATTATTATTAGTCATTTAGCTGAATATGAAAAATTACTCCTTGAGGATTTTTATATCTTCTTAGATCTGAGTGAGCCAAAAAGTAATCAAGAACACCCTGCACTGATGTAGAATATGGCCTGCTTTAAGTCCACTTTAAATAGCTATTCATTTTCTCATCCTTTCATTTATCCAGAGACGCTTACGGAATATCTGTGGTATAACTGTCCTTGTTCTGGGTACTTGTTCCCTGTCTTGAGACATTTACTGAAGACCAAAGTCTTTGAAAATGTGTCATGGCTCTTGCCACTTCAGTGTTCTATTCTTGATATGACATTTTTGACAAAATTTTAAATATCCATTCCTAAATAATTTCGTAGCAAATAAAAATAATATGAAAGCCTTTGCAAAATACTGAGATCAGTGGTTTTCTAGATGAAAAATAAAATCATATCTTAGGAGTGGGATAGACAAGGTTCCCCAACAAAAGTACACATGCTGAATTGTTAAGATGTTAAGACAATGAACAATATCTCAAATACAATTCTATGTCTCTCTCTTTCTCTCTCTCTCTCACTATATATATATATATATATATATATATATAACAATTTTCTCTATACATATTGCAATTCTGCACTTTTAGAGATATGAAAATATGTATGTTTAAAGCATGTTTATATATGTATATATACACTAAAAAAGGTAGAATTCACTTCAGAACACAGGCAAATCTCTTATGACATTGAACATAAATTTGAAGCAAAAAAATATCATTCAAAAAAAAATTTGAGCTCATTAACAAGAAAAAAATACAAAAACAAAACAGGATTAATACTCAATACATTTACCAACCAAACAATAATATATTGTATGAGATAAATATTCCTTTCATATAAAAAATAAAAATTAATCATGGGACACAAATTTAAAAAATAACACCTAAGAATGCTTTCAATAGGATTTTTATTGTTGGAATTACAGAAAGAAATAGGAAAACTTTGGGCTATTTAATAAGCAAGATATAGACATGATTATAATCACTGTGCATGCATAATGTGAGTTCAATTATTTCTCTGATATTATCAACCTCATTTCATGATGCTAGCAATTATTATAGTAGCTAACATTTATATCTATTAACTATGTGTATGTTCTTTAAATAGTATACACCACATGCCAAATATTCAAATAGCAAAGACATCTTGGCAATTCTGTGATTAAATCTGGGTTTCTTTACTAAGGGGCAGAAGCTTTGGAATATTCACAGATGATATGCTATGCCTTATATCCTTACAGATGATTAATAAGCATGTTCTACTAAATGAAACAGAATAAAAAGAAATAGTTTTAAAATTTGAGTCAGGTATATTTATGCATAAAGTAATTTATACGTAATTTCTCCTGAAAACTAAGCACTGCTCTTAACTTATTTTCTTCCTTCCTTGACTCTCTCTTAGCTAGATGATCCATAAAACTAAGAAAACATATGCATCAGCATATCTTACAACCAGTGGATACTAAGAGTTAATTTATTGGCACATTTCATGCAAAATTAATAAGAATGGAGGAAAAATAAGAGCTTGAGTGTATTAAATTTTCCTGTTAAACTACTACCTGATTTTTGTAGGCCTAGTCATATATCTCTTGGGAATAGAGCAGGGTATAGGGCATGTTTATAGCTATTAAATATTTATAGCTAAAAAGAGAAAGTAAGTACATAAGATTACCATTAGAACTGTTAGAAATTTTAGAATTTGTAAGTTAAAAAAAGTAAAGAAACTTTAAGAAACAGCTGTTTTTGTTTATGATTTCATTCTCCCAGGAGACAAATCACATTTAGTGTGGATCTGTGAAAACAGCATTGGAAGTGGAATCAGCAGGCCTCGGTAGGAGCTCTAAATCCTTCCGGAAATCACTGAAAGTTTAGTCAGGGCACTTTACTTCTCTAGCCTCAGTTTTCTTATATTTTATATAGATATTATTATTTTTTGTTCTGAGAATCTTAGCTAGTTATTTTAAATAATGATAATAATATAAATCAATAATAGAAATGGAAACTCTTCATGCATTATAAAGTACTACAGTATATTCAGAGCAAATTAAATAGTAAAGCTGATTGTGAAGTTTTGCTGAGAGTGTAGGCTTCCTGGTCCAGAATACACCAGCTCAGAGAAGCTATAGACAGAGTAACTAAAAGGGTATATATCATTGTTGGGTCAAGAAGGGAAGCCAGAAGTCAAGGCCACAGAAGACACAGGAAACATTATTTCCAAAGTGGGAGACAAAGCTGTTAACAGGAAATTATTTGTAGAGTCAAGAGCCAAGAAAAACAGAAAAAGGACATGAAATCTATCACCTATGGGGATGAATAGTTCTTGGGAAGTCTGTTGACAATCGGAGGGCCTCAAAGGCGCTTTATAGTACTTACGTTATGACCCTGAGTCTGGAATCTGATGAATTAAAGAGGAAATTCTGCTCTAGGCAACATTTAAGAGAGAGTATCTCCAGGCAGTAACTTTTGTATTAACTCTCATAAGATTGATGCCATTCTGTTATCTAAAGTGTAGACAAAAAAATATTATTAAAGCAAAATGAAAGGATGTACTAAACTTTGCATAGTTAATATACAGCAATGTGATCTTTCAATCTATGTTTTTTGTTTTTTTTTTTTGTCTCCTTGGAAAAGCATCGTCTCCAAAATTTGGCACCAGGGACTGGTTTTGTGAAAGGAAACGTTTCCACATTTTGGGGTGGGAGTGGGGGTTAGTTTCAGGATTCAAATGCATTACATTATTGTGTACTTTGTAGTATTATTAAATTGTAATAAATAGCCAAATAATTATGCAAATTCCTATAAGTGGGACCCCTGAGCTTGTTTTCCTGCAAGTAGATGGTCCCATCTAGGATGATGGGAGACAGTGAGAGATCATCAGGCATTAGATTCTCATAAGGAGCAGGCAACCTATATTCCTCATATGCACAATTGACAACGGGGTTCATGCTTCAATGAGCATTGAGTGCTGCCACTGATCTGACAGGAGGCGGAGCTCAGGTGGTAATGCCAGTGATGCCAGTGATGGGGAGCAGCTGTAAATACAGATGAAGCTTTGCTCACTCGTCCACTGCTCACCTCCTGCTGTGCAGCTTGGTTCCTAATGGGCTATGCACCAGTACTGGTCCATGGCCCTGGTGTTGGGAAACCCTGATGCAGAATTACTTGTAGAGTTAAAAGTAATCTATACCCCACAATTTTATTTTAAAACGAATTCTTCAAGATTACAAGCCAATTAATTTAGCCACATAGGGCACTTATCATAGTAAGGCCGAAAAAAAAATTGACAACACAAAAACCCCAAACTCCTTTTATTTTCAGAATCCAATAACTATAAATTTAAGTACACAGATGAGTTTTATAGTTTTATCCAGTAAGAAAGCAAGTCCATGATGTTGGCTCTGAGATATTAAAATTATTGGTTGTTACCAATCACATAAAATAAAAATAATATCAACAAATATATAATGAGCTAAAGAATTATACTTTATTAGGTACTAAAGGCCACATAAAGATCAATGCAATAGTTCTGCTTCTTATATTAAAAAAAATAATAAAAACAATTAAAATGTCACTTCAAGCTAAAAGACAAAAAGCACAGGACTGCACATCATCAATTACTTTGTAAAAAGTTACTCAAAATATTTTGCATTTCCAGTAGCAAATTATGAGAGTTCCAATTGCTTTTCATTGTAATCAGCATTTAGTACTATCAGTATATTTTACTTTAGTCATTCTTATAAATCTAATAGTAGAGTCTCATTTCAGTTATAATTTGTATTTCCCCAGTGATGTTAAATTGATGTTCTAACATTGAACATCTTTTTATGTGTTTATATTCTAGCCATATATCCTCTTTAGTGACATATCTGTTCAAGTCTTTTGCCCATTTTTTTAGTCAATTGTTTTCTTCCAATGAAAAGTGTAGTGAGCATACATATTTTCTGAGTTCTAACAAGTTCTTGGTTAGATATACGCTTTCAAAGTATATTCTTCTATTTTACAGCTTGTCTTTTAATTTTATTACTAGTGCCTTTAATGAAGGAAACATTTTTAATTTTCATAAACTCATTTATCATTTCTTTTTCTTTTATGTGATGTGCTTTTGTGTCATCTTTAAGAGCTCTTTGCCTAACCATAGGTTATAATGATTTTATTATATGATTTCCCCTAAAAGTTTGAAGTATTACATTTTGTATTTAGATCTCATCCATTTTGAGTTATGTTTTGTATATGGAGAGAGCTTTAGGTTGAGATTCTTTTTTTGCAAATGGTTGTTCAATTGTTCTAACACTGTTTACTGACAAAACTCACCATTCTCTGTTGAATTTCTTTTGCATGTTTGTCAGAAATCAGTTGGACATTTTTGTTCGTGCAGGTCTGTTTCTTGACTTTTGTTTCATTGATCTATATGTCTATCCTTTCACTAATGCCACAAGTTCTTGATTACTATACATTATGTTAAGTTCTAAAATCAGATATCATCATTCCTCCCACTTCATTTTTCTGTTCCAACATGGTTCTTGCTGTTCTATTTCTTGTGTCTTTTCAAAGAAATTTTAGAATCAGATTCAGAGATGCATTTCCCTTTTAGCTTCTAATCTACCCTTTTTTCCCCATTCTACATTTCTAGGATATACATTAGGTGAATTGACTACAAAATGGACGGCATTGAAAACGCATCACATGATTTCAACAAGGAGATGCACTGAATCCTTACTAATGGGATGGAAGTTAAGTTATATTCATAAAACTAATAATAATTTATCAAATGATTATTTTAAGATTGCACTTAAATGTTAAGATTTATCACAGGAGATATACTACAGAATAGTTTCCTGAAATAAGAGAGTTGTTTTTTAAGAAGGGAAATTATGAAACACTTGTATGTTAGAATAAAAAGTTCTGTTAATAACAGAACAAAATGAACATTTAAAAAATGTTTGAAAGTACTGTGAACCCCTAGGGAGCTTATGTGTATGAGGAGAGGGGAAGGAGTAAGAAAGGGAGGGGCTTCCAGTAAATTGGCTGAAGGAAAAGTACTAGCCATTTAATCTGCCAAATTAAACATGCTTCTGATGTCCAACAGCTTTGGGAACGTTGATCCCGTTACTGCACTGGAGCCCTTGAGTAATTTGCAGAGGGGATTTGATGTCTTGCTTTATTGCCCACTGGAGATCTCTAAATAGAACAACAAGTGCTTTCTCTGAGAATATTATTAAGGGAAGTAAAGGGTATTTTTGACAAAGAAAAGCATAGAAATAATAAAGGCCAGATTATATATTTTTTAACCATTCCACCTTATTAGCTGTCATTTTGCTTGGTCCATGTGATGTTTTACTACATAATCTAGGACATATAAACAGAAACAGTTTAAAGAAATATGCAAATGAATTATCTCTGGAGATTCAAAAGTTTAAAAAAAAATAAACTCTGAGGGTACTTTAAATTTTCAAGTACTGTAAAGTCCCTGTTACATAATGTCCTAGAATATCATAAACCCACATAGATTTTTCTGAAAATCAGTGTAGGTATGATTTTGTGATTAGATTTTTTTTCCCACAGGAAGTAGAAAGCATATAGTTTGCTTTTCCATTTAGTAAGTACTATTATACACATACCAACATTTTCAGGCAACAGTAACTTTCATCCTTGTTTTCCTAACCCTCTTCTCTTTTGCTTTGCAGACATTAGTTAGAAATAAAAAACATACAGCCAGCTACATTACATTCCTAGATGCCTGAGTTTCTATCAATAGTGCAATTTTTTGATGAAACAAATAACAAATATCAACATGGCATACTCTGAGATGTTACCTGGCGCCCTTCCACCAAAAAGGATTTCTGCCTCCTTTTCAAGACTGATTCATCTTTAGTTCACAAACAATCTGGCATTGAAATATTTGAGGTTTCCACTCCTCTGAGGTCACTGTAAAGGCAAAGAATGAGACAATACCATATGAAAGAAAATTGTGTCACCTTTTCAGCAAAATAAAAAGTTCAGTCTCAATTTCGTGCTGAAGTATGAAGCACAGTCCCTGAAGAGACAGCCAGTTTGGTTTGTTACAGCAGGATTTGTAACCGTGGAGGTGGAAAACTTTTTCAATCTTGAAAGATATTGTGAAACATTTACTGTGTAAAAGCTGGAATAATACCAACCAAAAGCTATAAAAATAAGAGGGAGGAAGCTTATTTGAGAAGCTTTACACTCTTTTATAAGAACTGCTCCATTATTCTTAATACAGACAAAGGTTGAGTCAAATTTGTGATGCAGTAAATGAAAAGTTAACAGTTCAGCTCATCACTTCAAGCGAATCCATACAGATTCACTGCATTCGTTTCTCTCCCTGTTCTTCCTTGCCCTGCACTTCTTCATTTTGATTAGCTCGTTCCCTTAACTGGTGAAGCAAGCATTTGTCCTTCAAGTCCAATAAGTTCTAACTGTCATTAATCACAAGTTTCTTTGGTGAGTACTTTAAAAGTCTAATCAAAAAGGGAGAGTGCTAAAGAGAAAATATGTGGCACTCTCCAGAAGACAATCAGGATCAAAAACTAGATAGCTAAGTTTGGAAGTCTCAGGTAATTAAAAAACAGGAGAACAAAAATTAAACTATAGCTATCATAATTTTGTTTTCAAATAGATGTATACATTTAAAAATTGCTTACATTCTTTTATTGTGTAGATTAATTTGGGTAAACTGATTGAGGATATAAATTGAATTCAGTCCTGTTTGTGTAGCCTGCACACCATCTTTAATGGTAGTAAAGATGTATGAGGCATTAAACAAGAGTCAATAGTTTTAGAGAAGAAATCAAATATCAGAGATTTCAAGAATTATAATGCTGAACACAAATACACATTTACAGTTTGTCTGTATCTTCACACACTGATCATTATTTAGTAGTTATAATTCTATTAGTGCCTAAGTCTTAGGGGCTGCAAATTAGGCTCTGAGGGAGACATAGTATAATTAGAGTCATGAACTAGTAGAGTTAGGATTACTTCTACTTTGGCTGGAATCTCTTCACGTTGTATGAATCGTCAGAATAACATTCATGACAAATAGTTGAAAAGGTACAAGAGGCATTTGAATATCCAAATATATTAAAATATTTCACGTGGAGGCATATTTCTAACTCCTTTACAAGACAACCCATGGAAGCTTCTATTTCTTTTCCTATTCATTTCGGCCATCGTTTGTTAAGGTCTACTAGGCATCAGATAAATATTAGGCTCTGTTCATACAAAGAAGAAAACAAATGCTTTTAAGAAATCTCTGCTCGTAGGAGAAAGGAGTACAAAGAGAGATGGACATAAAGTAGTATTTTATTGCAATATTCAAAATGTCATTAAAGGATTATATAGGGTAACATGAAAAATAGATGAATTGCAGTTAACCTTGTAAAGGAGAGGTGTTAGAAGACTCTGGAAGAGGTGACATATGGTGCTGAGTCTTAAAAGACATGGTGTTGATTACCAAGGGAAGAGAGAATGGCATGAGTTGGTCCATTTAAGGCAGTTGGAAGAGTTTGGATAAAGGCATGTAATCATGGCTTAGTATGATGTGTTTAGTGCTTTCTAAATAGTTGTTACTGCTAAAGTGCAAGGACATGGGAGGAGGCAAAACTAAAAAGCAGATGGGATGAGGCCATGCAAATCATCAAATGCACATTAAAAATTTTAGGTTTTTAGATAAGTTGAAAGTTTTGAAGGATTTTAAGCATAACATCAGGTCTATGTTTCAGATAAGTCAATCAATTGGTAAAGTCGAGGATGAATTTGAAGGGTATGGAAGACAAATATCAGAAGTATTTGAACATCCTAGGCCAAAGAGGATGAAGGTCTAAATTGGAAAGTTGGACACAGAAATAAGTGGTTGCCCAGATTGCATGCATAATAACTAAATAAAATTGGCAAGACTTGTAGATTATGTATACAGGTAAAGGTAATAAATAAATAAAATAATTCTTACTTCACAGGAACCATGTAGAGATTAAATAAGATAACACACATAAAACAAAACTTCTTAACTTGTGATCCAATAAACCTATGAAGTCCATGGGTAGGCTTTAAGGGCCTGTTAATTATATGGAAAAAAATTACATCTTCATTTTGATGAGATGTAACTGAAATATACTATTTCCTATATCATGGATGTAGGCAGCAAACCACAGTAGTATTAGCAGGAGCTGTGGTGTTATTATTAGAAATCAGATATTTTTATATACCACATGACTATTTTTGTAAATATCTCAAAACTTTGATATTAGCCAACATAATAATGTTATTAGCTCAACTTTCAGAACATATATTGTTGAACACATTAGCCAAATATCAGGCAACTCTATTACCTAGTAGCAATTCCTCCACCAAGTGATGAAGTCCCATTGTCTTATCAGTGATCTAAACACCTACATATTTTACAGTTCTCTGTATACAATTGTTTATTGATCAACACAGAGAAGAAGAGATAAATTACTTTTATTGTTCATTCAAATTTTGTAAAATCGAGCAATTTAAATGAGAATTGTGGCTCACGCCTGTAATCCTAGCACTTTGGGAGGCCGAGGTGGGTGGATCACCTGAGGTCAGGAGTTCAAGACCAGCCTGTCCATCAGGTTAAAAAAAAATAGAGAATTGTTCATTCTGGGAAGGTGGTGTGTCATTTTTTAATATAGACATTTATGTAAGCTACACTATCAGCTTATATATTTATAGCTCTGTATTTGCGATTCCTCTTCACTCCAGCACCTGCTGATTCCTCTTCTTCCTT
This sequence comes from Cheracebus regulus, assembly GCA_963574635.1. NCBI lineage: Eukaryota > Metazoa > Chordata > Mammalia > Primates > Pitheciidae > Cheracebus > Cheracebus regulus. Next base: position 27,083 of record CAUYQU010039346.1, on the reverse strand, counting down.
TTAAACTTGGTTAGTATTCATTTACTATTTTTGTTTCACTTATGAAGAATTTCCAAGTATTTTACAGGAATGGGTTAAAATGTTATCTCAGTGTGCCATATTTTCAGATCCAGAAGAACTTTCATCATTTTATAACACATACAAATACTGAATGTGAGGTTTTGTGGATTTTCATTTAGTTGAACTTTTTTTTTTAACATACAACTTTATGAATCCCTTGGCTTCTTTGAGGTCTGTTTCTTTTGAAATATGTTTTCCTTCCTGTTTTCCTCTTCTGGTCATGAAGTGCTAACTCTTATGGGCTATTTACCCCTTTTCTGAGAAAAAGACAAACATATAGGTGATATTAATTTGGAATCAGGGCATATTTGGTTTTCTGTAAATCTTTTCTCTAGCAAATAGAAACTTTGAGAATTGCTATTTTTATTATTTTTTAAACTTTTAACAATCTTTTATTACCAAACCCTGCGTAGGGCCAACACTAACCTGGCCAACAGCAAAAACAGCAGCACTAACAAGATATATACATGAGTACTTTTAAAAAGCTAAATGTTTCCACTGTTGTAGAAAAATAGATCCCAAAGTGATTTCAGTTGGTAAAAAACAGCATTTGGCAGTCTATGCTGCCTTTAAAAAACTCTAGATAACCCTAGGAAAAAAATCACCCATCCCTATAAAGACAAAATTCCCTTTTCTCCACTTCCTTCTTCAAATTCCACTGCTGATTCTATCAACACCCAAAGAAGAATAACAAGACCCAGCTTACTTCTCTCAGCCCCTATCTGATAAGGCTCACAGCAAGGGACATTCCTTAGGAATCTCCACCTCTACTACAATCAGGAAATTAAGCCCTGACTGCTGGGCCAGATTCTGGAAACTTGCAAAACATCCTTAGGCTTCGAGGGACCTAAGGACTTCTTCAAAGATCAAGGGGGTGTGGAACTGGCAGAGACTGGCATGCCTGCCCTGCAGGGCTGGGACAAAGGAACTTTTTTTTTTTTTTTTTTTTTTTTTTTTTTGAGACAAAGTCTCGCTCTGTCACCCGGCTGGAGTGCAGTGGTGCGATCTTGGCTCACTGAAACCTCTGCCTCCTGGGTTCAAGGGATTCTCCTGCCTCAGCCTCCTGAGTAGCTGGGACTACAGGTGCATGCCACCACACTCAGCTAATTTTTGAATTTTTAGTAGATAGGGGGTTTCACCATGTTGGCCAGCATGGTCTCAATCTCTTGACCTCATGATCGGCTCACCTTGGCCTCCCAGTGCTGGGGTTATAGGCATGAACCACCACACCCGGCCACAAGGGGACTTTTTTAAGCAAAAGCACCCCAACACCTGTCACTGAAAGTCTAACCGGGCAAAATCAAGGAGTAGCAGGCACTAATCTAGCGCTGTGCCTAAAAGGTGCACATCTCCCCACTGTAGCCATAAAGGTAAGGAAGATAGAGAGCCAAGTAATTTTACCTCATTGTTATTTTTAATTCTATAATTCTGAGGGGATTCCTAAGAAAGTATTCCTTGCTAAGGAGGCTCTCAAAGAAGCCGATTCTCTGCAACACAAATGTACAATCTGGAATATTCATGTGCCTAGTGAAGTCAGAAGGTGCTCACTCCTCCCTACCAATATTCTCTGACATAGATTTTAAAAAGCAAGATTTCAGTTCTTTGAGCTACCTTGAATTTTTTGTCTTATGGAAGCCGATTGTGACTGTGAGAATGTTCTGAGTCATCTCTAATCCATGAATCATATGGAGATATTTTTCTTGTTCTTTTAAGCATTTTTTTCCTTAAAAAAATGTGCTTTCTTGTTTCTTTTCTTTGCTGTTTTCATCTAAAATTTTCGAATCTGTGAATTATATCCTGACAATGTCATAAATATGTAAATAGGTTTATAGACTATCTCAGCATTCTAAATTGTCAGGAATAAAATACCACTGACAGATTGAGCATCCCACACAGGCAAAAGCATTCTTTAGTAACAAGGAAGAATGTTACCATATGGCACCCCGCTATGTGGTACAATACAAAGGTCTTCCAAAGTACGTATTATAATTCATCTACCATGAGAAGCTGACTAATGTTTTATTTTCTTTTTAATCAGAGATCTACTCACTGTCATGCCTTTCTTCAGGCCTGGATCTTCTAACTTTGGACATAAACTTTCTAGTAAGCACCATTACAAATCTTTTCTCAGTTGCAAAAAGAAAATACAGTAGGAGTCCTGGACCAATTAAGGGGACATCATGAGTAGAAGAGAAAGAAATTTATAAGATAGATGGAGAATGCCCCAGAATGTTAACAGCCACAAGAAGACAAAAGATAAAGAGCAAAAAGATCACTGAACAAATATTTTAATAATGCTTTATTTGAAATTCCATCAGTTACACATTACTACCTTTATTATGCTGTAGAAACTCAGGAGGGATAATGTGGACACTATTATTTATAATACAACAAACCTCAACACCTCTAGGACACACATTAACTACTAAGCATTTTGTCATGTATTGCCTAATTTTCTGACTTTAAAAGCTGCTTTTCTTCAACTGAAGGAATCTATGAATAGAAGCAAACTAATATTAATGTAATAAAGAGTGTTATTGTCAGCTCAGTAGAATGAATTTCATAATAATATTACTAGAATTATTTAATGCCTTCTATGCACAAATACTATATTAAATGATATACATGTTTTTGTTTATTTCATCCTCACAGTCAAATGTGACATAAATGTCACTAATTTTTCTGTTTAAAAGAAGAAAAACAATTTAAAACATACAGAATTTAAATAACTAGACTAATGTCATGTATGCAATAAGTAAGCTTCTGGGATTTAAATGTAAATGTCCTACAAATACTGCTATACTATTATGTTGGTGGAAAGTAAAACAGTATGGCAAAAAACACAATTACTTTTGCACCAACTTAATACCTCTTTAATTTACCAATATTTAATTTAATTTTATATAAAAGAATGGTAGGGTGATACACCAAAGCCATTTCAAAATGGCACAATTCTACATTATACTATAGACTCTATATTAAACATAGAAGCATATATATTATTGAAATCGTTTGCTCTGGTTAAGGCCGTACATTATCTCATTGTGAAAAGAGTATTCAGTTGTGAGAAAGAATGAAAAACTAGGAATTCTCACTGTTACAAACTGTGTGATCCAGGGTAGATTATTTATCCTCTACCTCTTTTCATCTGAAAAATGGGATGTGCAGAGCATATATAGGTAATTAATTTGAAACCTAAAGAACATTCTTTTGTTTCCTAATCTAACCAATTTCCAGAAAATTGTAGTGTCATATTAGGTGTTTGCTACATAGATTGGCATGGGAAGCCACAGAAATACACAATAGTGAAAGCCTATTCACATCTGTCTTATGTAACCAGGACTCTTCAAGCACAAATGCTTTCATTTCTTACCCCTGGCAGATTCAATTGCTCACTGTAATTCAGGAGGTAGAATGGTGGACAGAGATAGATACAAGAAAATATTTCTTCCACGATTATAGTAGAAGTTTTATATCCTTTGAGATCTAATACAGGTCTATACATTTCAGCCATGATTTATTTTATATTTTCAAAGTCTTTAACACTGAGAAATGCAGATAATTGTGTATGCAACTAAATAACATGACGTTCCTACTGGGAAATGCACATTCATATCAATTTGAAATCCTCTGAGGATCGCCTTCAGACCTTTTCTGTGTCATTTGGCTTCTTCCATGGTTATTAGATGTGAGTTACTTCTTCACAGTGCTATGCTGGCAAACAGATTTTTTTTTTTCATTGTTGTGCTGTGTGTGGATGGGGGTGGTTGGGAGGGGAGGTGAGGTGATGGAACCAACTAATACATAAGACTCATCAAATAAAACCTCAGTGACTGCAGGAAAAAGTGTGAACAATATCTAGAATCCTGAATGTTGCCTCCGAATTATTTTTGAATGTGACTTGATAATTTGTTTAACCTAATAGTCTGTTGTATAAAGTGGAAGCAAGAAAAAGGTAAAAGGGACCTACTTTCAAAGCACATATAATTCTGAAAACTCTTCCTTTTATTTCTATATACAGAATCTGACCACTTTCTATCTCTTTACCTTCACCTGGGTGAATCTTTTATTTCCTCTGACTTGTAATACTAAAACCAATCAAGCAACCAGAGTGAGCTTGGTGAGGTGTAAATCTCACCGTATCACTCCCCTCCTCAAAATTTTGATGGCCGACATTAAATATATGTGGTATCTAAAAAAGTTGAACTCACAGAAGCAGAGAGTAAAATGACAGTTATCAGAGGCTGGAGTGGGGTGGGAGTCTTTAGTCAAGAAAACTAAATTTCAGTTAGATTGGAGGGGAAATGTTTGAGAGATCTATTGTACAACAGGATAACTACAGTAAACAATTACTGTATTCTTGAAAATTGCCAAAGAAGTATATTTTAAATATTTTAATCACAAAGATAAATATGTTAAATAATGAATAGGTTAATGAGCATGGTTAAGCCAATTTACCATAAATGCATCTTTCAAAATATTATGTTTTATAAGATAAATATTTACAATTATTTTCAATTAAAAACAATTTTAAAAATAAACTGTGATGGTGTCCCTAGTCACTGGAGGAAAAAAAAAAGGCAAAGTCCATTCAATCTGCAAAGACAAAGCATTCATTTGCTGACTTCAGTGCCTACTCAAGTCCCCTCAGTTTGGCTCCAGCCATACTGGTGTCTCCATTGTTTCTCAAATCTTTTAGCTTCCTCCCATTTCAGCAACTATCCTTGCTGGTCTTTCTGCCAGGAACAGTTTTCTCTTGGACACCTGCAATGAACTACACTCTTACCCTATTCAGAATAGGAGCATCTCCTCGCTTGCTATGCCTTTATCATCTAATTTTAAAAATTTTCCCTACCATTACATATATTTGTATACACATATTTACATTCTCAAAAATGTATAAGCACCATGAGTTTATGGTATTGAATTTGGGGTAGATACATTCTATTATCTATTTTAATTATACCATCATTATTTATTGTCCTCTTTACGACTGGTAAATTAGATAAGATGTAATTGGCATCTATTGATTTTTCCATGTTAAATGTGATACTAATTAAATTTAAACATATATGGAAATATTTCCTTGCAAAAAATAGTCATTGTCTCTTGGTTGTGGGATTTGGAGTGACTTTTGTTTCCCTCTTTAATTTTTTTCTGGGTTTTTAAAATGTATGACAGACTACACATTTATTATGTTTATTGTTATATTAACCATTTCTTTGTTTTTGTTTTAATAAAGAAATGATCATTTTTTGAAAAATCAAATTGTACTAATGGTTTGTATAAAATAAATAGACACACTATTTTCCTTTTAGCCCAATCCTTAAGGTTGCACCTCAGGAGTCATGGCTTTATTCTTTTTGTCTTGTTTTCCTTTATCTCCATTGTACAAAATAATATGCATATCCTGACATTTCCTTTTTTTTTTTTTTCAGAGAAAGAAACCGGAGAAGGAGAAAGAAAGGAACAGCTAACTCTCACACTGATGAGAGAATCCAGGAGAGGAAAGCAGCTTCCACACTGAGTGGAACGGAATAGAGAGAGAGAGAGAGATGGAGATTAGGAGGGGAAGACAGGCTTCATGAGAGAGTGTGGAAGGGGACCCCAGAGGGAAAATCCAGGAGAGAGAAAGACGGCTTCCAGGAAGGCAGTGTTCGTGTAAGGGGACCCAAACATGGAGTCCCATATCCTGACATTTCCTGATGCAGTCATTTAAATCACTGTTTACTGATTTCCTTTAAAATCCTATAAAACACATTTCCCTTTGTTTTATACTACCCTTCCAAAGTGTCACCTACCTTTTTTAAACAGTTCAATAAAATTTTTTGATTAACTTGATTGTGAATTTGTATATTATAGAATAATATAAATATTTTCGAGTGGTAAGAAAGTTGCGTCCAATGTAGACGTTTTATTACCTATGTAACTTATTTTCCCTGAAGTTATTATTTGCCTCGTGTTTTATTTGCTTAGCTTCCTATGTACCCATTTTTATGCATTATGAACCTGTCAACAACATTATTTTCCAAAAGCTCAATTCCACTACAGAGTTTATCATTTACACTTTTTCCCGAACTCCATATTTCATCCTATCCTGCCATCCTGAGGCATTTGTTTTCTAAGACTGCTCTGTCCATAATTGCATAACTGGGTCTGCTCTGTTTTTTGGAGTTTCCTGTAGTTTGGAGACCTCTCCGTCTTCCCTCTTCTTGCTAAGATCTTGTTACCTCTTTTAGTTTATCCTCTTTTTTTTTGGATCATATGTCCTAGTAGCTCTGTAAAAATCAGAAAAATGGGCAATATGTTTCTTAAAACTTTACATATCCAAACATAAATTAATTTTACTCTTCCAATTAACAAGCTAAATGCAGAATTCTATTGAAAATCATCGTTCTTTTAGAGTTATGAGAACAATGCGTTAATCCATTGTTTTCTGGCTGTTGTTATTGAGAATTTCTGAAATACTGTGATTCCAGTTCTTTTGCATGAGATCTTTTCACTCTAAAGATTTTAGGAACTTTTTGCTATCCTTGATCTGCTGAAAAAATTAAATACTCTGATTTAATCCAAGATTTCCTTATTGTGCAGGACCATAGGTCAGCTCTTTATAGTCAGAGACACATGTCCATCATTTATAGGTAATATTGTTATATTATTTACTTGATAGTTTCCTTCCACCTTGTTTTTAACAGTCTGATCTTCTTTCTTTTCTATTATTGAAATATTGAAAACTTTGAATAGCCTTTTCAATTTTTCAAGATTATGTTTTTGATTTTTAATTTCCATAGTTTTATTTAATTTTTGAGCATTTGTCTTGACTTCATCCTCCTTTCCTATCTTATTTCAGTGTTGCATTTTTAATTCCCGACAAATATTTTACGTTATCTAATTGCCCTTTGTTCTTCCTATTTTACTAATGTCATTTTTCTTTTTCTCTTCTTTTGCTGTAGCTTGGAAGTTTCTACATGAGCTAGCATTAGTTTTTTAACTAGCACAGTCCTTGCCATACTTCAGATCTTAGCTTAAAAGACATCTCCTCAGTTTCTTTACAAAGATTTAAATTTGAATTTTGAATTACTAACTTTTTACTTGTTTATTATCTCTCTACCACTGCTAGGATGTTTTATGATGACAGAAACTATCTTCTGCTTTTAACTGTAACTGTGTGCCCTCAGTCATGTATAATGCCTGGTGCATGATAAATATTGGTTAGGGTTGATGAGGAAGGAAATAAAATGATGTACAGTAGGAAAGAATATGTTGGGTAAAGCAATAAGTGCATAAAATTAATGCTATAATAGTAGAATTTAAATGTGCTAAATTAGTGGATATAGGAAAACCTATGCTGGCAAGTCAGATATTATAGACAATTAGAAAATATAAAAAAGTAGAAATTCAAAGAGTGCTTGGATTCTTGACAACATAGAATAAAAAGCCAGAACTAGCCAGAGTTTGATAAAGTGGGGAAAAGGGCCCATGTGAGATGGATGAACTGCTAGGTACAATTCAGAGTTGGCCTGACCATAAGACCCAATCCTCAGAATAATGACATTAGGGTGGAAAACACTTCATTCATTAAATAAATAGTACTAATGTATGTAATAACATTGGCTCATGTCTGCTTCACCTTGCAATAATCTTTTGGAAAAAAATTATTGGAGGTTTCTTCAGAGCATAAGAAAATGTCTTTTGTTGTAAAGAAAATACACTGTACTGATTTTACAATGCAGAGAGCTTCCTGGTGCCTTAAATCTTAAACTCACCATAACTCCTGTAGATGCTTTTGTAATTATATAAGAAACTACATTATTTCATCTTTTCTCCTTGATTCCATATTTTTTTTAATGAGGAAGGAAATCCCTAAGCTGAAAGAGAATATGAAACATTGAACCCATTCTTCTGATAGTTTTGTGAAATAGCTTGGGGTAAAAGCAGTTGTAAAAGTTTGTTGTTTTTTAAGTTCCTCGCCACAGTGGTGGAGAGTAAATCCCAAGTATAAAGACAAAACAGGTGGGAGTGGGAAACTACCAAAAAGCTATGTTGAATGACTTCAACATATCCTTATGCATTTTCCAGCAGGAATGCAAGTGACCTTGTGAAGGTCATTTAGCTCTGAGTGCTCCCTGAGAACTGTAGCATCTGCAGTGTGCTCTGTAGGCCTTTTGCAGAAAAAGTGTCATGAGGGATAATCAAGTAGGGTGAATTGTTACCTAGACAGAATATAAGAAACAGTCCTGAAGTTGAACTGAATGGGTGGTAGAAGGAAGTGGTGGTATTTCCACATTTTGGTTATCATCAGGGCCTGATATACAGTGAGAGGCTCAATAATCACTTTGGATATAAAGACATTTTAATGTTAAATTTGGAGAAATGTTGACGACATTTTGACATGGGGGCAGCCCAGGCTCAGGGGTCTTCCACTGTGGGAAATTGCACTACAAGGAGAATAAACTTGTATGAAGAAATTGTATGAAGGAGAGAAAGTTCCAAAAACAAACTTCTGACAGACATGAAAAAATATAAGGAAGTTATAAGTAGAAAATCAATCAAGGGATAGGTCTAAATCATTAATCTGAATAAAAGCTGCAAATAAATGATTACTTAGACATTTTGAAAAAGAAGAATTACCACCACTAGGGACTTTTTGAGGTTAAAGTTTTTCCAAATAGAACTATTTATTTAGGAAGTAATATAAGTTTTATGTTTTTGGAGGGCCACTGGCAGACACATTGGGTGAAAGCATTTATTCTGACTCATTCATTTCATTAACCATCTGTCTCTTGGGGAATTGTTTAAATATTTAATACTTCTTAATATTTATTATACTTCTTAATATTTATTATACATAGCAGTCTTTGTATAATAAATATTAGGCCAAAGACTGCTATGTTTTTAAAGAAACTACAGTATAATATCATTCTGATGGTCTGCAAATTTATATTTGCATCCAAGAATTCTTCCTACTTCTCTGAAGTCATCCTTCATTTTATTACTCTTCATGGGAATAAGGAAACCGCTGTGCAGTATACGTTATGTGTTCTTTCTTTTCTTCTTGACAATTATTATCAACTCATTCTTACCAAAAAATGACTTAATAAACTTCTCTCTACTAGCCTCTTTTAAAAAATTCATGTTTCCAAAACTCTTAAACCCTGTAGGAACTTTTTCAAAGCCTACTTCAAATTGAGGTCTGTACCAGATGTAATAGTCTTTAGAAAACCTGGTCAATATTAATTATTTAGAATTAATACCCTTCTTATTTCTAATTATCAAATGTTTTATTTTTTCTTTGTTTTCAGTGTGAGCACTTCATCTATCCTTTGCTCCATACCCCAATAAATCTAAGAAAATAAATTATTGGCCAAGACATTGATTTTAAAATTACCTTATTCATCCATGAAAAGCCTAAAATAAGAAAGGTAAAAAGGTTATAATATATATATTATAAAGAAGCAGGAAAGACGGCAAAACAAACATCTGGAACATCAAACTGGGAAGGAAGGGGTGATTTATTCAGCTGGGAGTACTGGAGGCATAGTTGCCTAATAGCCCAGCTCCCCAACAAAGAAAATCCTTGCCCTTTTAAAGGCTTACAACTCTAGAAATTACATGTAAAAGGGTCCTGGGCTTACAACTCTATAAATTACATGTGAAGGTGTCTTGATTCGTGAAGTAGGCATGGGGTATGTGACTTAGGTGGGGTTTTATCATGTTTAAGTAATAACAATGCCTTCTGGAAAGATTCCTCCATACCATATCCATGATCTATAGATGGGACTGTGGTTAGCAGTAGGGGTTTTATCCTTAACCTGGCTGGCAGCACCAACTGGTCCCTCCTCTGGTTGACTTCTAACTTCTCCTTTGAGATGCAATGTAGAAGGCTGAAGAGGATTAAAGGTCTCCTTCCCCAATAATATATCCCAGAAATTCCTTTTTATAAAATATCACATATTTTGTTTGATGGACTCCATGTTTCTAATGAAAAAGAAACACCCATTTTTTTCCACTTAATTATAATATTAAGAAAAAAATTCAAGGGAGAATATTGCCTATGGGAAAAAAATGCCAAATTGCAAGGGTCTGAAAATGTTTGATTCCCGAAGGCATTATAAGTCTACTCTGAGATGTGCTCAGAGCTATCCCTGAGCTGTCTGCAGCCTGACCTTTCCACTGCTGATACCAGTTGTTTGTGTCCTTGTTTGATTGTTCCTTTTCCCAGCCTATCACTCTCAGCAAAAGTTGCATTGCTCTAATCCTAGGATTTTATCTTGATTGTGTGCCATTCCACTAAATCTCAACATTTTTTGAGAGGGATTTTGATACTTTGAACTCTCAACTTAAAAATTCTGTAATTTTTGTAAATTCTTTATTGTTTCTTGTTATATGCTGTTATTTAGAGAACATAGGTTATAACAAGAATTCAGGATTAAAATTGTGGGTCTGAAACTAATGAGCTGTTTGAACTTTGGCAGGTTCCTTGACCTTGTTGAACTTCAGTTTCTTCATCTGTAAAATGGAAAAATCAATACCTATCTCCTAATATTGGTGTGAGTAGCAAGTGAAATAATGTGTATAAAGGAATACGAATGGTGCTGGCATTGTTAAAGCTGAAAATACTAGTTATCCTCTCATTCCTCATTGATTTCCTTTTTCAAACTAAAACTGAATTTCACCTTGTGAGAAGAAACTAGAATATAATGTGCAAAAAAATATGGCTAATGCAGCATAAATTTATTGTTGTTATCATTGTATTAAATGATCTAAAACTGTTTCGAATTGTGTACAATGAGTTTTCTTATAAAGGAAGACTCCTAAATTTAGTTGATCACTCATTTTTGGTCATTTTTTAAAAAAGTTCCTGTAAAACTTTTGAATTGACATTATTTAACCAGAGATAGCATCAGCTATAACAGAAAGCAGTTATAAGGAAAATGAGTATTAGGAGATCATTATTATGTCAAAATATACATTTAAAAAAACATCACCCCCACACACACTAAAAAGTAAAGAACAAAGCCCCACTGGGAAAAAAAAAACCTGGTAACTACTTGGCACATAGTCATTTAATTAAAAGCACAGTTTTTATACCTCCTTACTTCGGAAAAACATTAAGTCCATTTCCCACTGAACTGTTAAGAGACTATTAGTAGTCAGGACTGCATCTATTGAACAGGACATGTATTTATGCACCACAGATTGAAAAAAATAATGATGAAAGAAACAGCCTCTGCCTCCTATCTAGTGCTGCAGAGACATCTTAATAGAGGTGAAAGAAATACTTTTCTTTTTTAAAGCCATTTTAGGAAATAGTTATAGACCTTCAGGGCAGAGCAGACAGGCAGATCAGGAAATATTTATGCAGAGGAGGGATACCTATAAAAATTGAAGAACATTCATCATAAGGGATTGCAGAATTACCCTGACACTAATTCAAATTGGAGCACAACAGTGGCCACCAAAGGTGTTTGTTTTCAAGACGGCACAGGCAAGTGGCATATAGACAACTGTTTGAACAGAAAACAAAGTCATTGTCTTGAGATTTGATCTTGTAATCATGCAAACTTCACTTCTAAATAATGATGAGAGTTCTAAGGAGTCTTAAAAATTATAGCCTAATTCTCTCCCTCCCTCGCCTTAGTCAGTCTCTGGGAGAAGTCGTAAGTGGGTACTCAAAGAAGCTCATTCATACTTGGCGGCTAAAAGGACACTGAAGCAGTAATATACTAAGTGCTCCCCTAGCAGGATAAAACCTGAATGTGCTTCCCTGAGTATAAAATGTTACCAACAAAGACCTTGGCACTAGAAAGACAAAAACCTCATTGAACACATCGATATGTTTTCTTTGACTCTGATTTATAGCAAGTATGTCCGACAGACAAAATCATAAAATTTGACTTCTATACTTTTGTGCTATGCTTAGCTTGACACCAGATTTTCTGACAGTAGCTCCACATCTTTTCCTCCTTTACCATCAACACAGACTTTGAGCCATCACATAAAATGGAAGGTGATAAAAGAAACCAATTCAAATTAAAGATTTAATTATACAATGGCTTAATTTGCCCTTTCTCTCCAAAAGAGGAATTTCAGGCGTTAGACATAGGCCACGGGGAAAATTTATTTGAAGGTAGTCCTGAGTCACTCTGCCAAAGTGTCTGCCTAGAATCTTGTCAGGTAGTTGCAAATTTGAGTTAACTTGTATCCTATTGAGACTAGTAGGGAAGAACTTTATGGAGGCAAACTTAAATTTGAATTTGACTGCATGACCTTAAAGAAAAGGAATGTGCAACACAGAATAGAAAAGAATGTTGAGATCCCCCCTCCTCCAAAGTGTATCAGTAATACATTTACTAAACTTATATAATCAAACAGAAGTTGGTTAACTACTGAGAGATCACATCCACAGTTTCTTGTTTTATTATTAATTGGAAAGGAGGGAAATAGAAACAATTTGATAAAAGCAGTGTGGTTTGATTAGTCAGGAGTTGTACCTCCAATTTTGGTAAATAATAGGTAAATAATACAGTTACTCTAGGGCATAGATTCTTGAACACACTTTCTTTTTCTTGTCCTTTGTTATTTTTATACCAGAATCTGTTTATATGCTATCATATAGTTTAGAACCACTACTCAACAAGACAACAATAGGTCTCATTATTTAAGTAGGAACCAACTCTTTGGAGATATTCATTACCTAAAAAAGCCTGAATGTGAGCAAATATAACTGTATTTACAACACAAACACACATACACAAACAGAAAGAAGGCCACTATACAAAAATTTCCTTTCTAGTTAGCTATTGCTTCATACCAAAGAATCTTCCAACCTCATTATTTGAAACAATAATCATTTATTTGGCTTCTGGGTCTGCAATTTGGACAGATGTTAGGGAAGGCTCCCCTCTGCTCCATGAGGGTGGAAAATTCACTTTCAAGAGGGCCCACACGCACTGCTAGAAAATTTGGCACTTTCAGAGGCTAGTAGCTCAGCTGGGAGCAAAGGTCAAAACAATCAGTTCATCTGGTTTTCTCTAGGTGGTGCCTGGTTGACTGGTGGCATGGTGGCTGTGTCTCAAAAGTGAACATCCTAAGAGGCTCAGCAACTAGATACTGCCAGTTTACTGAGGTTTGAATTCAGAATTTGTCACCATGAAACTTTTTTTTATATTTTTTTGGTCAAGCAGTCACAGGTTCCAGGTTCAAGAAGATGGAACATATGATCTATGTCTTGATGGGAAAGGTGCGAACATTGTTGAGACCATATTTTAAAATATTACATAGCTCTTTTGGAACCTCTCATGGTAGACTCTACTGCTTGATTTGAAAAAGGATTGAATAGAGGGCAATTTGGTTTTCACACAACTTTTCAGAAACTACTCATTGTAAAAAAAACTGATATGACTTCTTTTGAAAATATTTATATTATCATTTATTTATAATTACTGACACTACATTACTACTAAGTAGCATCAGTGCCACTCTTGCAATTTCTATCTGATTTGCCAAAACACTGTGACCAATCACTCATCCTAGTGTAAAACAAAAATAAAATTCTAAGTCCCCTAACAACTGAATGGATCCTCCTCTTGGTCAAAAGAATCCCAAAGAAACCTAAAAAACTAGTTCAGACCATAACAGAGAAGGAGGTCTGAAATGTCTCATACCTTCCACCCTTTGGAGTTTAAACACAACTGACCAGCATTAAGATGGAAAGAGAGAGCTTACAACTCACAAAACAGACTATTCATAGCAATACGATATGAAATTCCAACCAGACCTTGGTGTAGCATCACGTTGTTGACAACAACAACAAAAAAGCCAAACTCTGTAAAATATTTAAGGAGGTCTATTTTGAGTCAATATGAATTACCATGGCCCAAGACACAGTCCCAAAAAGTTCTGAGAGCTTGTGTCCAAGGTGGTTGGGTTACAGCTTGGTGTTAAAAACCTTAGAGAGAGATAAGACATCAATCAGTACATGTGAAGTATACATTAGTTTGGTCTGAAAAGACAGAGCAACTCAATACAGGGGCCTACAGGTCATAAGTGGATCCAAAGATCTTCTGATTGACAGTTGGTTCAAAGAGTTAAGTTATTATCTAAAGACCTGGAATCAATAGAAGGGAAGCTCAGGGTTAAAATAAGGGGTTATGAAGACCAAGGTTCTTATGTAGATGAAGTCTCATAGATGACCTTCCTAAAAAACGGCAAATGTTTCCTGTTTAGACCTTTATAAGGTGCTAGACGTTCAGTTCATCTCTTCAGGACTGGGAGGGCCTGAAAGGGGAAAGCTCTAGTAATATTAATAGAGATTCTCCATAGATGCAAATAATTCCTCACAAAAGATGCCTTTGTAGGTCCATTTCAAAATATGGAAGATATTTTGGGGTAAAAATATATTGATTTTGTTCTTTCTGTGTCACGTTACATTATACTAGAGTCAGATTGAAATTTGATGTCTTATTGCTACAAAGAGTCTGTTTTGTCAGTCTTAAGATCTCTGTTTCAACGTTAATGCGGGTCAGTTGTGTCTAAATGTGAAAGGGAGAAGGGTTTAATGAAGCATGTCTGACCTTATAATTATTGATATACTGAATTACTGTCATGGCCTGAACTAGTTTTTCAGGTTGCTTTGGGATCACCTTAGGCAAGAAAGGGGTCCATTCATTCTGATGGAGGGCTTAGAATTTTATTTTTGGTTTACAACGTGGCAGATAGCAGGCTTTGAAGGAAATCAAAGTATTTTACACCAAATATATATTTCTTTGACCTATTTTAAAGTGGCACTACAAAGCTGCCACTTGTAGGGTAGATTTACAACCTGTAGAGACTCTCCTTCCCTTATTAGGTCTTTTGGGGGGAGTCTGACACATTTTAAGGTCTGCTAAGAAACATTCACCATTTATTTTCTCTGAAGCCTCCTACCTGGAGGATTCATCTAAATGACCAGAACCTTAGCTTCCACCCCCCTCTTACTTTAATTTAAGCTGACTTCAATTCTTCATGCAGAGCTTAACTCTTTCAACCAATTGCCAATCAGAAAATTTCTGAATCCACCTATGACCTGGAAGATGCCCCACTTCAAGATGCCCCACCTTTCCAGACCAAACTAATATATACCTAACACTTATTGATTTATGTCTTTGCTGCAACTTTTGTCTCCCCAAAATGTATAAAACTAAGCAGTAACCCAGCCACCTTGGGCACATGTTCTCAAGACTTCCTAAGGCTGTGTCATGGGCCATGGTACTTAACCTTGGCAAAATAAACCTTCAAATTGATTGAGACCTGTCTTAGATACTTTTTGGTTTATACAAGTGATTTCACTCTGGCAAATCACTTTAGCAATATTTCATATTCTACTGCCATTAACGTGAAAGAGTTAATATACCACCTGAAAAGCTAACAAATACAACCATCAGGAAGGGACTTAGGTCCTGAAAGAATTGGATTCATTATGTAAAATGGCGCATGAACTTTCACTTTTTGTAACCCCTGGATGACTTTTTGAAGCAAATGGAAATTTTGTGCTTGCATTAAGTCTACCATATAGATTACTGCAGATGAATTTAAAATCATGGCCAAATGACTTAACCAAAAACAAAAAAACAAAAAACCCTCACACAGATGCCTTCAATTTGAAAATACAACATAAGCATACCTATTTTTTCACACCCATTTATAGGTTTTCCAATAATTTGAAAATAAACAAAACCTTCTGGCTTTACATGTCTGTGGGGAGTTTGGGACTTTAGGTACACATATTTGAGAATCTTTTGCATAAATCTGCATATGTTTACATGCAATGACAGACATACTGCTGCTTCCCAAATGTGGCTGGGGTAATTTAATCTTCTGCAACATTTTGCATAGCATATGTATGTGTAATATGCTCAGAAACTTTACCTGAATATATGCAAAGTACACTTAGCTCATGCTTACATAGTTCTCATATCAAAAGATGTAGTTAGATCTGAGATAACACTTTACAGCTTTACATCCGTACATGTAAAGAACTCAAATTTAAACTCCAGAGCTTCTACACAGCAAAAGAAACAATCTTTAGAGTGAACCAGCAACCAACAGAATTGGAAAAAAATTTTGAAATCTACCCATCTGACAAAGGACTTATATCTAAAAATCTACAAAGAACTAAAACAGATTTACAAGAAAAAAACAAAGAAACACATTCAAAAATGTGCAAAGGATATGAACAGACACTTTTCAAAAAAAGACATATATGAGGCCAATAAACATATGAAAGAATGCTCATCATCACTGGTCTTTAGAGAAATGCAAAACAAAACTACATTGAGATACCATCTCACACCAGTTAGAATAGCAATCATTAAAAAATCTGGAGACAACAGATGCTGGAGAGGATGTGGAGAAAGGAACACTTTTACACTGTTGGTGGGAGTGTAAATTAGTTCAACCATTGTGGAAGACAAGGTGGCGATTCCTCAAGGACCTAGAAATAGAAATTCCATTTGACCTAGCAATCCCATTACTGGTTATATACTCAAAGGGTTATAAATCATTCCACTGTAAAGACATATGAACACGTATGTTCATAGCAGCACTGTTTACAATAGCAAAGAACTGGAACCAACCCAAATGCCCATCAACGATAGACTGGACAAGGAAAACATGGCACATATACACCATGCAGCCATAAAAAAGGATGAGTTTGTGTCCTTTGTAGGGACATGGATGAATCTGGAAACCATCATTCTCAGCAAACTGACACAAGAACAGAAAATCAAACACTGAATGTTCTCACTTGTGAGTGGGTGTCGAACAATGAGAACACATGGACACAGGGAGGGGAGCATAACACTGAGGTCTGTTGAGGGGGGACTAGGGGAGGGACAGTGGGGGGCAGGGAGTTAGGGAGGGATAACATGGGGAGAAATGTCAGATACAGGTGATGAGGATGGAGGCAGCAAACCACATTGGCATGTATGTACTTAGGCAATAATCCTGCATGTTCTTTACATGTACCCCAGAACCTAAAATGCAATAATAATATATATTTTTTTTTAAAAAGAACTCAAATTAAACCAAATTATCCATAGCAAGAAATTAGCTTTTTAAAAATTTAAATTAATAGTACTCCTAGATTTGCTTATTGTACATTCTTTGAACTGATTTGTCTTTCTTTAGCTATTTTGTTGGTTTAACTCTGTGACTATTAACATTTGTTTTTCTAAGTTATTCAAAAATTTTAAGGTGAGGCTTTTGAAAATTGTTATAACAATGATTGTAAGACCATCTACTCCAAAACAGTAAAACTGCAAATAGCAAAAATAATAAAAATTATTATAGGTGTAAGCATAAAGCACCTATACATTTTCAAAAGGGGTAATATTACAAAATTCACAAAACTTATTAAATCATATAGAATATTATATTTTTACTTTTGTGTTGTTAGAAACACACTTTCTTTTCTTATGAGCCTTTGATTTCATAGACTAGCTCCTTGTTACAATTCCTTAATTTGAATAAACATCTAATGTTTTGCTTACCCAGAAAAGATGTCTATTATAATATATAAAAATACAAGTAAAAAGAAAAAATAGCACCTATAATCCTCTCATCTAAAACACTATTAACAGTCCATCTTCTATCATACTTATTTGTATAAAGTTTATCATATAGACTTTTTAAACAAATTATATATTTATATATATATATATTAAATATTTTTCATGCTATTTGAATATTATTCTTCTATAACATTTCCTTAGTGGCTACATAGTTTCTAATCATCACAGTTTTGAAAGCAACTTTCCTGAATTATCTCTTTTATGTATTATAGTTATAATCTTCAAATGAAAAAGTTATCTTTTCAAATAAGGACTTTTTAAACAAATCTTATTTTCTGAAAAAAGTTAAAAACAGCTTATCACCTGCTCACTAGTGGCTCCCTTTCAGTCATCTTCTCCTCTTTCATGATTGGAATGTTCTATAACTAGTGCCTACCATTCATACATATAATTTGCCTACATCTATATCACAGTTATTTGGAATAGCAGCTATCAAAGAAGGGAGCAGCATTTTCCTGTGTTAAAAGAACAGAGCTGCATTTTTAAGGCATATTATTTACAACAACTAATGAGCCTTATATTCATGCATGATGGCAAAAATAAAAAACTCCTACCATTTCATTTTATAATTATGTCCTAAACTTTCAAAAAGTCAACAAAGATTTTTTTTTGATACCTATTAAACCTGATTAGGTCATGACACAGCTTAAAGCACCTGGACCAGTGCTGTTTCTTTTAGAACTAAACTAAAATCCTAAATGAAGCACAGCAGTTCCTCCATTACCAGTCCCTGCCTTGCTATCTAGTTTCTCATTCCATCACTACCTCACCCTAAATTCTCCATTCATATTGAACTAGCTCACAGAGAGACACTGCTTTTTTCTGGTTGAAATGTTTCTGTTTTCAGTTGATCTTCTCTTCCCCCAAGGTTTAGCTCAGGCTTGTTCTCGCTAAGAAGCAGTCCTTGAACTCCCTATTTTGAGTCAGTTTCCCTTTCTCTGTGCTCATAAAGAACTGTAATGCTATCTTTTGATATTCCTTCAGCTGTGAGCTCCTTGAACACAGGAATGAATGAAGGAAATTAGTTTGCTTGTGCCTTTGAAAATAATCTTCAGATGTGTGCTTATGTAGGTGGCCCTGCAGATGGCCTTTAGGATGCTCTCTTTGATTCCTTCCAAGAATAAATTGTGCATGTGCAAATCTGTTCTCTCTGCATATTGCAGAGCGTATGAATGCCAGAGCCCAGTGGCTTGCTGCTGCTGGCCATAATCTAGCCTGGGTAATAAGTACACTCTGTGTTATATAAAGAACCTTCATTTTTTTTTTTGTCTCTGCCTCAAATCTATGGCTGAAAGATATATGTGACATTTGTTAGTGTCCCTCATTCATTCATTTCCCCATCCATATCCTAACTTACTAGGCACAGTTATAAGCATCCGGGACAAAATGATGTCACTATTGATGAGAGCTGCCAATTCACCCAGTTTTTCTTTAGGTTTCTAATATATGCCTTTGCCCTACCACATTTTTCCTTTTGTTGCTCTCTCATTAAGCACTCAGACATTAGGAGCCACAGAATATAGTTAAAAACATGATTCCTGATCTTGAGAGCCCTTCAAAATACATGGGGGTGAGAGTATAATGTGTATATGGGGCACAAGAGATATAAACATTTTAGAGATCCTAGTAATGTAAGCAACAATGTCAACTAGTATTTAACACCTACCTCATAAATTATGATGATTAAATGAGTTAATATATGTAGAACACTTGGAGGGTGTCTGGAAGTATTAAGCATTTTATAAGTATTTGCTATTATTATTATTTACTAATTAAATGATAGATGCTGTTGTGAGCATTTTACAAATATAACCTTATATAACTCCCATTTAAATCGTCATAGTAGCTTATGAAATTGATTGCATTATCATCCCATTTTATATTCGAAGCAACTGAGGCTCAGAGACATAAGAAACTTGACATATGTCATCTAAAATTCGGGCCCCTTCTCTCTAAACTTACTGACTTTCCACTGCAGACAGCTGCCTCAAATTTATCTAGCAATTAGAATCCCTTTTATTGTGCTACTCTGAAGTTATCTCCAAAATGACTGTACTTCATATTTATTGGAAGTACTAAGTGCCTCTTTGTTACAGATAAATAGAGGGTAATGGTGTCAGTGAGGTCTAAGAAAAATGGTAGAACATTTTCCTTTTAATTTTCTACTCACTTAATTTTTTTTAACATCATATGACTTTAGTATAGGTCACATAGAGTTCACTTTTCAAGGTAATGGTTATTTTAAAATACTTTACTCCAGTCTCCTCTAACTCAACATACAATTAATTTTAGATTTTGTATTGATAATTTTCCTCTGCAAAGATAAATTAACTCTTTAAATCAAAGCTGTAGAAGTTGAGTATTGACTGTAGTGAATAATAAGGCCTCTTTAATTATTTCCAGCATCACCTAAAGAGTTATAAATTTTCAAATCTCTGCTTCTGTTGGTGGGGAGTTCAGCTATTTTCAAGCATAAGTTACAAATCTATAACTAGCTATTAAAGACTAATTTTAAAATGACTTCATTCTTATTTGTGTTTCCCTAGTTATATTTTCCTCTCTTAAAGGTTAATTTTAACTGTAATTTTAAGTGTTAACCCTCATGTTACTTTGAAAGTCTCGAAAGGGACTAATTATTCACATCTGCTTTCTCTGAATTTTAACCCAATTGAGAGATGAGCTTAAGAGCCAAATACAGAATGAACTATTACCATTATTGCCAGTGAAATGGGCCTATAACTTGGATTTAAAGCTAAATTTGGTTTAGCTCTGAATTTACTTTTCTCATGTCATTGCACATGAGAAACTTAGCAACTCAACCTCATCTCTTTGATGGGCAGCTCTGGTCCCAGTGGGTATGAACTGGGGCAAGAAGGGGTGGTACGTTACTTCCAGGAAGGCAGGCTCTACAAGAGACTCTGCTATCCATCTATGCTCAGGCCTTCTTTCTAATGCTCTAATCAGATTATCCCACGGCTCTTCTGTTTGAGGTAGTGGATATAGGGTAGGGGTGAGGTAAGTGATGGGGTGGAGAGATTGGACAGTGGGAGAAAGGAGTAAAAACTGTGCCCCAATATTTCCTAGGAACCCTATTTTAATCTGAGATAAAAACATGAACAAGGTTAAGATATGTTCTTTTACATATTTATAAATTCTGAAAAGAGCTAAAGATGATAAAGCAAAACATTATGTCATATAATAATAGCTTAATGGGAAAGACAGACTTTGTAAGAACCCATAACCCATAAGAGTGGAGTGTATTAAATACAATAAATACAATGGAACACAAATGCACAGGACAGTATGGGAAACAGTGGAGAAACCCTCACTCAGCTGAAAAAGATGGGAATCTTGGGAAGAATTCCCAGAAGAGGCACTATAATATCAGAATCGTCAACATAGAAGATTACCATGTAATGAAGAATTGCAGTGGTGGTGATGATCAATGGGGAAGAGTGTCTTCTATAGCATTTTGGACCCAGGGAAATCTTGAAATTCAAAGAAATGTAAGAACAAAGACTGTTCAGAGAAAATCACATAGTTCAGTAATGGAATATGATGAGAATGAAATTAGAGATGCAGGAAGAAGCCAGGTGATGGAGGTCCTGTAACTTATATTGAGAAATTCATATTTTACTGCAATGGTAGTTAGGAGTTATCACTAGACTTAGTGAAGGGTTTGGTATGGTCATACATGAGATCTCTTGGTATCTCTGTGGGGACAGATTATAGGACCATGAGTCCAGAATCTGGAATAGGCTTAAGAGTTATAATAATCTAGATGAGAGCAAATGAAGTTGTGGGAAGGAGTGTTTTTGAGAAATACTGAGACAGTACAATCCATCAAGTAAGTAGAAAGGCAGATATTGTTAGTTATGAAGTGTGGAGTTAAGGCACAGAAAGAGTTAAAAGGGTGTCTACATACATTATTCACCATGAAATTCAATAGTTTGTACTTATTTCTAACATAACATTGAATATAATAATTTGTTCCTCATATGATTGCTCTCTGAACTCTTATAAGTGTAATATTACCATTTTTTTTTCTGGAGTACAAAGAACTAAGAGATTTTACTGATAAAACATTGTAAAAATTGCTACTTGAACAATCCCTCTGGATCAATTTTAGCCAATAGGAATGAGGTTGAGTCCATGAGGAGAATATAATTTTCATGATTTGTTTTAATCTCAAAATCCTAAAACTGTATTTGACAGATGAGAATTTTTTAGTAGTTGATAAATATGTCTAACCATTAGTAAGATAAGTATTTTTGCACAGGAAGGGGAACATCACACTGGGAGCTGTCAGGGGGTGGGAGGCTAGGAGTGGGATAGCATTGGGAGGGATAGCATTGGGAGGGATAGCATTAGGAGGAATACCTAATGTAAATGACAGGTTGGTGGGTGCAGCAAACCACCATGGCACGTGTATACCTATGTAACAAACCTGCATGTTCTGCACATGAATCGCAGAACTTAAAGTATAATAATAACAATAATAATAATAAGTATTTTTGTTTCAGCAGCAGGGTTTATTTTCACAGCATTTACATTGTATAAAACCCAATATATTCCTATATCCTCAAAGGTTATATTCCAAAGGCAATTTCTGGCTTTATACTTTTGGGATCTGTGTATTGATGATTGTGTGTGTGTGTGTGTGTGTGTGTGTGTGTGTGTGTGTGTACTTATACAATTTGACTTCAGCATATATTTTAAATATACTTTTAAAATGTTTTCCTTATTCTAATGATGGAAACATTTTATTTATGTTATTGTGTCAAGTCTCCTTTGAAGAGCAAAAGCAAGTCAAAACATAATAAAACAAACACAGAAACAAACAGAAATATCCAAATACTTCATTGTACAGTAGGATGCTCAGCAGATTTGTTTGTCTGGCCACCTTTCTCCACCCCTTTCACATCCTTAGTCTAGGAAGTTCGTTTAGAACCTTCTTCATCTGGTGGGTGCAGTGGCTGATGCCTGTAATCCTAGCACTTTGGGAGACTGAGGTGAGCAGATCATGAAGTCAGGAGATCCAGACCATCCTGGCTAACATGGTGAAACCCTGTCTCTATTAAAAACACAAAAAATTAGCCAGGACTGGCAGTGGGAGCCTGTGATCCCAGCTACTCAGGAGGCTGAGGTAGGAGAATCGCTTGAACCCGAGAGGTGGAGGTTACATTGAGCCCAAATCACACCACTGCACTCCAGCCTGGGAGACAGAGCGAGACTCTGTCTCAAAACAAACAAACAAACAAATGAAAAAACAAACCAAAACAAAAAAGAAAACCCTTCATTTATACAATATGATATTAATAAAACAAAAATGTATAAGTTAACTTTGCTAAATAGTTGTTGTAGGGGCACCTCACTCAGCCCAGTGGGAGGTGAATGTAGGAAAGTTTACCTGAAGAGATACTGTAATACCTGAATAGTGATGTCAAGGTGGGAGACAGAGTTAAATACTTTTCTGAAGGTGCATTAGTATACTCATACTGAGTTCATTTAATTTCTTCCTTTAGGACAGATAATACAGGATAACAAATTCCATCTCCTTCCGAATACTCTTTGTGAGCGGAGGAGTAGGGACCTGGAAAATGGTGCCAGTAAACATTTATTTCAGGTAGCTTAGGAATTGACAAAACTTGCCCAAATTTAGTGGAAGAATACAGTACATTCATAGAAAGAACCAGAGATTAGAAAGAAAGAGAGGGTTTTACAGCATTCTCAATCCTGATTTTAATGCATTTTTAAGATTCAGCTGCATCCCTGCACTTGGGTTTCTTAAGACACTAAACTTGCCTGGTATGTATATATTATAGCTCAAAAGTTTTCCATTATTCCCAAACAGAAAGGTTCTATATGCAAAGGAAAGTTTCTTTTTCAGTTGTTGCTTAGGCTGCCAGGAAAGACAAAAGAACAACAAAAAACCAAATATGTTTTATAATAATGTGGTCCATCTTCAAAGTTTATTCCTACATTTTTTTTATTTGACGATACTTTTACCAAAGTATTATAACTTCCAAGGTGTAATATGTTTCAGTGGCTGTGCTTAAGAATGCAACCAGGATTTTAGAAGAGGTAGGAAGAGTATCTCAACAAAATCATTATAAATCTACCTTGTTAAGCAAAAATCTAACCACTCAATCAAAGTAAAATTTACTACAGTGAAAGACAACTGTAGGAAGGGAGAGAAGGACAGAAAAAAAATGTACTGTTGCCCAGGTCATTCTACAAAGTTCAGAGAAATATGGCAAAACAAGATCACTTGCCTGGGATGGATGTAGACAAGACAAACACTGGAGTAAATGTGAGGTGTTTTTTTTTTTTTTTTGGAGGGGTGAAGAAGACAGGTGAATCATCTCTCCCCAGTTGAAATATGCCCATTTTTTCTTAATTTTTGTTTCTGAGATAACAATGATGGACCCACTAAACTAATTACCATCAAGGAGATTGAATGCAGTGGCTGTTTGGGACAGTGTAATGCAGTGACTACAATTGCTTGGATATATAAAACCTTAATTCAGAATCATTGTTAGAGTGGTGATAATTTGATGTTGTAAAGAACTCATGATGGTTGGGTTTATGGGATCTTAAACATGATGCCAGACATGATGTGTGATTCTTGAGAAGAGAACAGAGATAATGGTTTGATAACATCATAGCCCTAGAAACTAGTTTGGTATCTGGCTCAGGATAGGTCCTTAGTAAATGTTTAGTAAATGAATGAATGTGAATGTTCATTTCTCCTTCCTATTTAGTGGGTTCTGTGTTGGTCAGATGGTTATGGCAAACAACAGAATTAAATTCGATCTGATTTAGTCAGAAAAATAACTTACTGCATTCCCTTTGGGTTATTCCAAGTATTGATTGCAAGGCTAGGAAACCAGTTGTGAGATGACAGAATCAAGAACAAAGCCAAAAATAAGAAAGCGGAACTGGCACTGTAAGAACAGCTTATGGCCACTACGGTTGAGCATTATTTGTTGAAACTTACCTCTCAATACATCTGATCAGAGAAATTCAATACCACGCTTACCATTTACTCTTATTATCCAGAGACCAGTTACAAAGACCATGGAGGAAGGGCAGCTTTCTTAGCTCCCATTTAAAGTCTGGAGCAGACTTGTCTGATTGGGAGAGTTAAAGACATCCTCCCTGGGCAGAAAAATGGATACAAGAATGCATAATCTGCCTCTTTCAGATTTTATGGTGAGAGGTGGGCTATACTTCCCATCAGGAATGCTAAAATGGAGGATTTCCCAAATATAGAAACAAGATTTAGAATATGAACATGAAAAAAAAAAAAAACATGCCTATCCTCAAGTGTCCTCTGGAGATAGATTTGAAAGGTTTATGTATACAAGATGTCATGCCCATCCTAGTTCCTGATTCTGTAGATAATACAGAATAAACTGAATATTTTTTAAGGAGCTCATTTGAACTCCTCCACATAACACCGTGATTAGTGGCTCACCATCAATTCCTACTTCCCCTTTCCCATTTTACATATCCACCACCAGCATGACTGAAATATTTTTCAAGTTTTAAGCATATGATTGAACACATATGATATTTGTGATTCTTTTAGTAGTTAAATCAATATTCAGCAACATAACGTTATTGACTAGAAGTTCAATACAATGGAGAATTATAACATTTTAACTACAAGATTTAAATGGAAGAACAATTCCACAAGGAAATGGGAAAAACACAAAATAAACAATAATTATCAGAAACATTTTAGATAATCAATGATTAAAGTGAGCAGAATGGCTGGATTCCAATCCCAGGTTCAACATTTAAAATTGTGTGACTTTGTATTATATATTTAACCTTTTCATGCCTCTTCATTATTACCTAACTCAGAGGATTGTTATGAGGGTTCAATAAGTTAATGAGAATAAAGTGCTCAGACTGTGCTTGTCATGTAGAAGGCATTTATGTGATTGCCCTTAATTTTTATACTATTAATATTAAATCATTATTATTTAAAATATGCACTTTCTTAATATGTTCATAAAGGAGCTTGATCTGCCTCTTTGACGGACTGTCCCCTGTGGATTTTCTTCTTCACTGCTCACCTTGCAGTTGAGGACAGTGGCAAGAGCTTTGACACTGGCATTGGGAAGAAGCCAGGGAAGTGAAGATAAGCTACTGCTCTGAGTGGCCCTCGGTAAAATTGTGACATTTGTTTTGTGACATTTTATGACGTTTTCTACTTGGGACTCTGCAGCCTCTTTCTTCAGTGGCCAATGGCCTCCATTATTTTCCCATTTGGACCTCTATCAAAAATGGTGTTTATAATTATTCCCTACATTTGTATTATTCTTCTAATTTACAAGGTGTTTACATATATATGTTTGGTTCTAGTAAAAACTATGTGACAGGTTAGACAATTTAAAGATGAGCTAAGCTTGAAGATTTTGAGCAATTTGCTCGGGTCATGCCAATGATATCTGGCAGCATTAGGATCAAAGCCCAGAAATTCTGATGCTTAGTCAAATATGTTATCAAGTTTTTCACAATAGCCATGTCCTTTTTAAGTGGAACATTCCCTAATCTCAGGCGTATTTGTAAAGGTGATAATAGACATCACTCAAGAATGGCAGGTTTCTACATAGGAAAGTTGAAGCATTACAACTGAGAAATTTCGGATTCCTGTTAGTGGTGGCATCACATGTGCTCATCACCCTCTTAATAAAGAGCAGTTATGGAAACATAAGACATATTTAGCTTATACTCTAAGTGAGAATGGCATAGGCTCCTTTAATTGCATGACACACACACACACACACATATATGACTTCCATAATATTTTATTTGAATGAAGATTATTTGTAAAAGGTATAGAGCAGAATGTACAGTATACTACTCTGTATAAAATGGAAGGGATAATTTACACTAATTCTATTGTATGTGCATAAATAAATTCTAGAATGGCACAAAAAACTGCAATAGTTACTATGAATATGGGGAAGTAATTGGGCATAGGACAAATAGCAATTAATGCATTTTAAAAAATAACACATAAATGTATTACCTAGTTTTAAACTATATGTTATTTTTTTAAAAAAACAGAGAACTTAAAAATATGAAATATAGCTAGGAACACTGTGACAAGAAGAAACATGAAAAAGAACCAGTCTAATAGATATTTATATATGTTATAACATTTGAAAATTAAAATGGTGTGGTAATACTGCATGAACAGAGGGGTATATAAAAAAAGAGTAGAGGAGAGAGATCCAAGATGGCCACGTAGCAGCAGCTCGGGATTGTAGCTCCCAGTGAAAGCACAGAGAGCGAGTGGATGCTGAAATTGCAGACGAATTTTTGATGCCCATAGACTGGGAGATTCCCGGCGAAGGAGCCACCCGGGGCGCCAGCGCGACTCTTTTGGCCGGC
>CAUYQU010039344.1:0-14920 GCA_963574635.1 Cheracebus regulus | reverse complement strand
TTTTTGCACTGGTTTCTTCCCATTTTTGTGGATTTATCCACCTGTCATCTTTGTAATTGCCGACTTTCAGATTGGGTCTCTGAGTGGACGTCCGGCTTGTTGGTTATGAAGTTTTTTCTGTTTCTTAGTTTTCCTTCGGGGGGGGCGCCCCTTCCCTACAGAGCTGGGTCCCGGGTTCAGCTGTGCTTGTTCTCAGTCCTCAGCGCTTCCAACTGCTGTTCTCCTGGTGGGGATGGGACTGGCTGAGCCCAACTAAAAGGGCACCCAGTCCTGTACACTCCGCACCGAGAAGCGCCGCACCGGCCAAAAGAGTCACGCTGGCGACCCGTGTGGCTCCCTCGCCGGGAATCTCCCAGTTTGTGGGAATCTAAAATTCGTCTGCAATTGCGGCATCCACTCGCTCTCTGCGCTTTCACTGGGAGCTACAATCCTGAGCTGCTGCTACGTGGCCATCTTGGATCTCTCTCCCACATGTGACTTTTTAACTTTCACTGATCTTCTAGTGTAAATTTCCTCCAACACACACACACATACACACACCACCACCACCCCCACTCCCATACACACACATGCATTCCTACCCAAATGTCCAGATAACTGGTCAACCCAGCATCTAAGGGACATAGGCTAAGTCATGCATCTCAGAGTATCTGGTCAACCTGAAAGCAAGCTAGACAGTGAGAATGAGAGAATCAAAACTTTATGAAAGCATCCTGTTATTTTCCTCCACAGCACTTATTAGAATAGGATTGTCTAATATCTATTTTCTCCACTAGAAAACAGAACAATGTCTCTTCCTTGCCATATTCTAGAACTTAGCTCAGTGCCAAGTACATAGTAAATCTTTATTGAATAAATGAATTTAAAGATACATGGCTGCATTTGAACAAGTGGAGCTGATGCATGCCAGTAGATTTCCCTGGAAATCATAAAACCAGTAGAAAAATGAGAAAACAAAACAGAAAAGACCAAAAACTTTTAATAATTGATAACTCCATGAGGAAATCTGAGTGGTCCTCTTTGAGCCAACAAACTGTCCTATAATGATAGACTCTCATGACCAGTCTATAGCAGGGAAGAATGAAAGGAGATGTGCTCATTGTTCAGCATGAGGTGGTTAGGTTAGCTACAACCAAGATGGTGAAGCACTGATTTGGATAGCCAGGGATGTTTTGGGGTCTTTTTCCTTGAAGATGGAGAGTGTTTCATTTCCCTGATGTTCTTGATGTCCTACTAGGAGGCAGCAGAATGGATCTCTAGTTTTTTTCATTCCTCTAGGTTAATGGTAGTTAACTTTTCTTCTCTCCCCCTTTTTTTGTTTTTGTAGCTTGCTTTGATTTAAGTGATTCTATCAATTCATTTTAGCTTTGACAATGATCTCTTATGTGTTTCCCTGTTACATTCTGAACAGTTCACTCTTTTTGCTAGGTATCAGAGTAACACTGCTTCTGCGGTTCTTGAAACAATTACCAACATTCAACCCAAAGAGAGTGGAGGTGGTGTGGGAGAAACCCGGGAAGCCATTGTTTATAGATTATCTGAAGATATGTTGAGTAAACTGCCTCCTGATTATGTTCCTCATGAGGTAAGCTTTGCTACTTTCTCACTGGTGTGCAGGGTTATTTGTACATTTAAACAGTAAGTCTGATTATCATGAAAAGCAAGAATCTACCTGTTAGTGACTATGTGGTAGATTACCTGTGTGATAAATTTTGACTGTATTACCAACCTCTGCGTCTCTCATTGTTCACGTAACCTAGTTCTCTCTCAAAACTTAAAAACATCAGAAGAAAACATTTTCCATGATGTGTTTTTGTTGCATTCTTTTAAAAATTCCTTCACAAGTTAATTCCTCCTCAATCAAAGTTTTCCCAGTGACCCAGTTATATATCAATTTCTTTGATGCCTTAAGCTGTGCTAAAAAAAACAACTAAAAAAATCTTTATGGCCAAAAAGCAATGGTGTTGGTGATTTGGTATTCTTTATGATGTTCCAAGTGTTTTAACTGTAGGTAGATGACACACCCATTTACTCCACTGATTTTTAATCACTTCTGAAACTCATTGAATAGGGTATAACAATCATGTCTATTGGAGATATTATTTTTCATATAAGCACCCCATTACCAATCTGAAGCTTTCTAAGAACCACACTTATTCGTTTATTAGAATGGGGTTGCATGGGACAGTAGCTGTGTTTTTGAGCACTCATTACAAGCCAGGCACTGCCCTAAGTGCTCCATGCACATTATGACACTCAGCGCCCAGGACAGCACCAGCAGAAACCAAGCTAAGTGGCAGAGTAAGAATTTGAACACAAAGTGATCTGACTCTAGAACCTGCAGTCTTAACTAGTTTTAGCATGCAACGAGTGTCCCAACAACAATAAGTGTTTTGTTGCCTCTTAAAATAATTCTTGTTTCCATTGTGTAGATAGGTACCAAGACCTTTGGTTAATATATTGAAATCAATAGCTTCATGTAGGGATAGTTATAGTAAGGGGAGAATTTTTTTTTTTTCAGGCAGAGTCTTGCTCTGTCACCCAGGCTGGAGTGCAGGGGTGCTATCTCAGCTCACTGCAACCTATGTCTCCCAGGTTCAAGTGATTTTCCTGCCTCAGCCTCCCGAGAAGCTGGGATTACAGGTGCATACCACCACACTCAGCTAGTTTTTTTAATTTTTAGTAGAGATGGGGTTTCACCACATTGGCCAGGATGGTCTTGAACTCTTGACCTTGTGATCCGGCTGCCTTGGCCTCCCAAAATGCTGGGATTACAGGTGTGAGCCACTGCACCCAGGCAAGAAAATTATTTTTAAATGGATAAATATTGTAAGTATATACTTTCAATAGTTTTATTGATGTGATCTTAACAAAAAACAAGGCAGCATACTTGCCTTCAAAGATTTTTAATACTGTCACGTGACAGTGAGATAAAACTCTATTTGACTATACTGCAGGGCTGCTGTTGCCAGGGGAAAAGTTTAAGACCTTGTGATAATTCAAGCTGTCCAGTCTTGGTTGGGGCCACGTCACCAGCAAAACCCCTGTCTTGGCAATTATTTCAGCAGAAACTGAGCATCAGGGATGTAATTAAATGTATTCCTATATGGGAAAGAGTTTGTACTAAGAAACATCTAAAACTTCTTGCTGTTCCAAAATCGCTTACTTTTTAGTGTCTTATTTTATAGAAGAGATCCGCTCTTGAATACGTGGCCATAAAGTGAATTTTGTAAATCAAAATATAATTATACCATTGAATTCTATAGTAAAAATGAAGCTACATTATTGTAGAAAAAACTACCTGGCCCCAGAAACATAATGAAAATGCTATATAAGACTATAGCAAGTCTTAAATTTTATTAATAAAAAGACAATTTTAGGCTGGAGCAATAATTACACTCAAAATCAGGATTAGAATTACATTTTCTAGGGTTTAAGGTTTTCCTAAGTATGTCTCTATCTCAAGTAAAGTTTTCCTTTTAAAACCCTAAGCAGGTCAAGAGGATTTGTTTAAAACTGTTAATATTCTAGAGATACCTGGGCTATTCAATTGATATTGTAGTCAATACCTGAGCTTTATTTTCTACTCATGGGATTCTGAAACTATTTCTATAATTTCCCTTTTTCCTAAGAGTGAATTTCCACTCTTGAGATGGATTGATTTAAGGGAATTTTGTATAGATGTCATTATATATGTGTGTATGTATGTATATATAAATATAATATATATATGCTATTCAGCCACTGGAGATTGAAGGACTTGGGATGCAGGTGAGAACGAGGCACTAGAAACTGCAAAAATGTAGGCTCTAGAACCAAACATTTGGGAGAGTAGCTGAAGGTTGCTACAGACTGGGTTAGGGACCTCCACTGGCACGCTTGACTGTGATTTTA
Source organism: Cheracebus regulus (assembly GCA_963574635.1). Taxonomy (NCBI): domain Eukaryota; kingdom Metazoa; phylum Chordata; class Mammalia; order Primates; family Pitheciidae; genus Cheracebus; species Cheracebus regulus. The sequence goes on along the minus strand of CAUYQU010039344.1, from coordinate 11,026 downwards.
ATATAATTTGTCCCACTTCCATAGGTAGTCCTATTCAGGCCGCTTATTTTATATCTGAGCTCAGTGTTATACCTCCTTCCTTTTTGCATTTTCCCTCTTCCTCTCTCGCTCACTAAAAACAACCCAATTGCAGTAAACAGAGGTGTTCCTTGCTGGAAGGAAACTTCTGCACCACGCTAGAGGCCTGTTCTGTAAAAGGAGGAGGACAGTTCAAATGACTCTGAAGCCCATCTGTGTCTAACATTCCAGGCCTTATCAGGGGCAATGGGCATCTCTGGTAGAGAATCCTGTAGTTTCTGGCCTCCTGTGATCCTTTGGGTTGATACCTCACTTGAAGTTCTCTCCCACTCCCTGTGTCCCATCCTTGTTCCTTCAATTCTGACATCTCTTTGATTGTGGGCAGCAGAAAGTTCACATCCCTTTATGAGTTCCTGCCAGTATTTGTAGTCAATCTTCTCTTGGGCATATGTCGCCAAATTGAAATGTGTATATGGTATTCGCTTGTTTTCCAATAATCATCGTATTTCACTGTTCCCACAACCAGAGGCTTTTGTATTGATCTCTTCAAAATGGTCAATAAGTGCTACATCAAAAGGAAAAAGTGACAGGTATTTAACTGGTTTTTCCACAAAATCAAATATTCTCATTGATTAGATTAGGAAACTCTTTAGCCGTCATAGCTAAGGCAACAGTGATCTTTGGAAACTACAGCTAATCCTATTTATTGGTAACTGCTCTGTAAAGATTTTTGCTATATTAACTTTCTGTGACATTTCTATTAACTCAGCAAGCATAATGAAGAAAAAATTCCACTGTATTCCTATGAAGGTTAAATTGCAAAAAGAATATTTAACTGACACCCATTACTTAATCATGTGAAAGGAAAAAAGGTACAATTTTATTTCAGCTTTTTAAAGTACATTTTCAGTTATCAGCTGAGTATAATCAGTAGGAAATAAAAATCACTTTAGTTGAACCGTAGTTTTTGAAACCCAGGAAATGGGAAATTTAATGGCAAGTTTGGTTCTGCAAGAGATATTTTAGAGTTCATTTGGGTTGGTAGAGATACATCCAGAGGAAGAAAAAAAAATGAGAAAGAAGAGGTCATTGGAAGAGAAATGACAGATGATAAAATCTCCTTCATCACATTGTTTACTTTGTTTTAGGTGAAATCTCGTTTGATAAAGATGGGACATCTTAATTCAATGAACATATTTCTTAGACAAGAAATTGACAGAATGCAAAGAGTCATTTCAATACTCCGCAGTAGCCTGAGTTATCTAAAACTGGCCATTGAAGGAACAGTCATTATGAGTGAGGTGAGCTATTATTACATCAGTAGGCGTTTCCTTCTTTGTTGATGTTTCTTATTCATGTGTTTTTACTTTTTCTTCTCCAGAACCTGAGAGATGCTCTGGACAGCATGTATGATGCTCGTATACCTCAGCTCTGGAAAAGAGTGTCTTGGGATTCCTCCACACTGGGCTTCTGGTTCACTGAACTTTTGGAAAGAAATGCTCAGTTTTCTGCGTGGATATTTGAAGGGAGGCCTAATGTGTTTTGGATGACTGGTTTCTTTAATCCCCAAGGTATGTGCTCATAGGCAATTTGGCAAACTTGGAATTTGTGTGTTGTTGGATAGTAGCATTGTGTGATAAATGTATATGATCTAAAACAATATGGAAGCATAGCTTGCTGGGTGCTGCAGATAGCCTTTCAAAGGGAAAAGAACACAAATAATTCTGTATTTGTTTTACAGATTCAGTCTGAAACTCTTCCTATTAGTTCTTTACAATGTGGTGGCAAAACCCTTCCTTTTTCTTTTCACCAACTTCAGCAAACCATCATTCTGGGGTTAGAACACATGACAGAGTAAAAACAAATTTCTCCCTAACTTAGAGTTTTTAAATGTTTGTGAAATGTCAAAAATGAAGCACCAAAAGTGCAAAAACTGTTCCCAGGGTTTAGAAAATTAGACTGATTTCAAAAATGACTGTGACAAAAGTATTTGGAGAACTTCAGGGGGTCTTTCCCCCACCCACTCAGTTTTCTAGTTTTCTTTTTCATTTTTCCTGAAAGAGTGCTTTATAATTCCGCTTCCTTTATTCCTTCCTTCTAGAAATGTTTACTGAGAAAGTTAATGGCTTGATGTCATAGAGTTTGTAAGGTTCAGAAATATGACACCTTTTTGTCTTACTAAAATATGGATAGATTTACTTTAAGTAATTCTTGGTGAAAATGAAGAAATGTTGAATTCCTTATAATTCAGCAGCTTATGGCTACATTTGTAATAAAATTTTAGAGACATTCACATTTACAGATTTGGGATGAATTGTTGCTTCTTGCAGCAATATGGTTGCATCTCATTAAATAATGTTGAGTAAAGGAAACCAAACAGAAAACATTTCATGAGGTATGGTTCCATTTATACAGAAAGAATAGGCACAATGGCTCCATAATGTTCAAAGTCAGGATGACGACTGTAGAAGGAGGGCAGTGATTAGAAAAAGGCAGAAAGGGCCCAGGGTGGTGGCTCATGCCTGTAATCCCAGCACTTTGGGAGACCAAGATGGGCAAATTGTCGAATCCAAGAGTTTAAGACCAGCCCAGGCAACATGGTGAAAACCTGTTTCTACAAAAATCAAAATTAGCTGGGTGTGGTGGCATGCATCTGTAGTCCCAGCTACTTGGGAGGCTGTGGTGGGAGGATCACCTGAGCCTGGGAGATCAAGGTTGCAGTGAGCCATGATCACGCCACTGTGCTCCAGCCTAGGCAACAGAGAGTCTATCTAATAAAAAATAGAGAGAGAGCGAGAGACAGACAGACAGACAGACAGACAGACAGACAGACACACGGGAATTCTGGGGCCCAGGAATGTTTTGTTTCTTGCTCTGGATACTGGTTATGTGGCTGCATTGCCTTGGTGAAAATTCTTTGAGTTTGCTCTATACTGATGATTTGTTCAGGGTTTTTTTTTTTGTATAAAGCATACTTGATCAATATTATACATGAAAAATATGCATTTAATTGTCCTCTGTATACGTACATTCATTCACTTTATGTATTTTCCAATACCTTAAAAATATTTAAATTTGTAGCACTAACCATCGTGATTTCTATGAACGTATCAAATTATACATAATACTTTATAAAGTTGTAGCCTTTAAATTATAAAGGCTAGCCCCCAGATTTCACTTATCTATTTTTCTCTCAGAATTTTCATTGAACTGGAGGAGGAATATTTTTTATTATGGTTCTCAGATTTTGTGTGTCTACTTATGAGTCTCTTTCCTCTGTATAAGCCTCAATTTGAGTAAGTTGTCACCACATAATTTCTGGCTGGGCAGCCTGAAGAAATAGCGTTTAACTTAATAAGAGTTGTTTGACCACCTTCCATTTGCCAGCCCCTCTGCTGGGTACTTTCAGTGGAGAGAGATTTGAGACCTGGTTCCTGCCCTAAAGGAGCCTATAATCTGGTTGGTAAAGACAGACACATCAGCAACCTTAATGTAATGTAATAAGTGCCCCACTGTATGAGAACTAAGTACCATGGTAGCCCAGAGGACAGAGAGATAAATTCTGTCAAGAGCTTCACACAGGAAGCAGTGAGTAGGGTTTGCAGAAGCAAGGATGCCAAAAAAAGAGCAGGGGCTTTCCAGGCAGAGGTCTGAGCAAAAACAAGGCTTGTTCAGGGGAACAGGGAGACCAGTGTGGCCAGGGCTCAGGAGCAGGGCTGAGGGCAGTAGAGAGTGAGGCTGTGGTATGAAAAGTCTTCCAGGACCTCAGGGGTTGGGGCTGTATATCAGAAGGTAATCCCAGGAGAAGGCAAGTGGTAGACTGAAATATGGAGGCCCAGTGCAATGAGATTCTTGCTAGGTTCAAGGAAGAGGGCCTGGGACCTTAACCAGGTGCTGATGAGGGAACAGATTTGATGGAGTGATTAAATGGGATTCTCTGAGGAAGCAAGGAGGAACAGTGTAGGCTGAAGGCAAGGTACAAGGCAGAGCGTTCGAAGAGGGAGAAGAGGGACAGGTAGGGCAGTGAGGCAGAGAGCATTAGAAAGGTGTGTTGGCAGACTTGGAATTGGGAGAGGTGTAAGGATCAATGATTTTCAAAAGTGTGAGGTTATTGAGTGTATTTTTGATATTTAGAAACCAAGGGAGTGGGGTTGGTTCATCCCTGGCTTTCTATAGACACGAATGCACATAATTTTTTTCAGTGATATTTTTTCTTTTTCATTCAAAATGTAACTGAAAAAAGCAAAGAGGTAATATGAACTAACCTTTAATTGTTAATATTTGTTAAAAATGTTACAAACCAGAACAATACTTCGCATGATATGGTTTGGCTCTATGTCCCTACCCAAAACTCATCTCAAATTGTAATCCTGGTGGTTTTCCCCATGCTGCTTTCATGATAGTGAGTTCTCACAAGATCTGATGGTTTAATAAGTGTTTGGCAGTTCCTCCTTCACTCTCTCTCCTGCCTCCATGTAAGATGTGCCTGCTTCTCCTTCTGCCATGATTGTAAGTTTCTTGAGGCATCCCCAGCCATGCAGAACTGAGTCAATTTAAATCTCTTTCCTTCATAAACCACCCAGTTTCAGGTATGTCTTTATAGCAGTGTGAAAAGGGATTAATACATCACATTTTAGTTAATGCCTTACTTCCCTTCATTTGTTAATATTACTAATCTTTTCTCTTCAGTTCTGCTTTCAAGTTAGACTTTGATTCTTTCTCTCAGGTCTCTCCATGTCTTGGAAAACCCTAACTTATTCACACATCCTACGCTTTACACACAAGCACACACATACCGTTATCCATGACTGCTTTCTGTTAGTTGCACAAAAGACTGGAAGTCAACTCTTCCTGCATGCTTATCACTTCTCTGCTCTCTTTCGTTCTCTTGACATGAGGGACAAATTACTTTCTGTTCCACCTCACTTGGCCAAATGTGGCAAACAAAGATTACAGTAACTCCATACATGTTCCCAGGCAGTGTACAAACAGAGTCCTTTCCAACTGGAAGCCTTGCTGAACACTATTTGACATCAGCAATTGATTTCCCAACATGAATGTATCTCCTGGGTTTTATGTTCTTTAACCCAGTCCTCCCCAATGAAATAATTTCTTCCTTTGGTTCAGAACATTTAAGTAAATGGCTTTAAAAACAAACAAAAAAACCCTTACATATTTAAGTAAAACACAATGCATTTTGCATAAAGGCCATAGTTTCATCACAAACATATATACAGTAATCAAAATCACCTGGACCATAAAGAAGACTATAGAATACCTGCAAAGGTTTTATTCACATGTGACTGCTAAAGTCTATAATTTTATAACATAATGTGGCATCTGATACTGTTTAGTGTGTGTCCTTCATTGTCCCTCTGGTGGCTGCTCCACAGCCCTAAGTGACTTTGAGGTCCATGCTACCTCAAGGACAAGTGACATGCTTCGTTTGCCCCTGGTCAGCACCTGAGCTTCTGCTGTTTGTAGCACTGCTGTTTGCCTTATGGGTGGCCTGATATTTTGTCTGTCATATTTGAAGAGGCTGAGTCAGCCACCATGGAGCTCATCTGGCATTTTCAGCACCCGTCACAATCATTTCTGTAACAGTTGATGAGCTCAACCCTGTGGCAATTAGATTGGATGATTAGAATAGTCAAACTCTCTGTATCTGTGACCCTGTGACAGTTTTTTTTCAACGTGCAGCTTTTTTTCTGTGTGTGGATTTGTCTCTCAGCGGGTTCTTCAGGCCAGAGGAATCTTTGTCCTTCACTGGGTTTTCCTAGCAGTTGTCAGTGGACATCTTCCCATGTTATTTAAAATTGTTTTTCTCAGGGGTCAAAAGGATGGCCTGGGTCTCTTTCCCATAGGTGCGCCTTTTCGGTGCATCATGTAACATGATTTAGATTCTGGTGCATGAGCTTGCAAGTGTGTGCACATGTCTGTGTTATGTGTGGGGATGTGTTTAAACCCAAAGAATATGAGTTGCAATAAGCCTGACTTCAAGCCAGGGTATTGACTGCCTTTCAGAACATCTTAATTGATAGCCATGCTTTGCCATTTGATGTTAGGTATGACTCACAGGGGCTGCTAATGAAATGGAGGCAGAGGCTGAGTGTGTTCCCCAGGTCTCACACCTCTGTAATGGATTGAACCATGCTATCTTGTTATTTTCTGAATGTTCAGCTCAATCTGGAGCTTGATGCCATTTAGATGCCAAACTGCGCCCACTTTTTTCTGTTATTTTTTCTCAGTGTCTTGACAAGCCATGCCAGTCTGTTGTGGCAGATATCCATGACAATTTCTTCCATAATGCAAATCAAGATTTTTCAGTTAGAGGCAATTTTGCTGGATCAAAAAGATGGATCATTTTTGTCCTGTTATCTTGCATTTCTGTAAAAATAATCTACAACCTCTTGCCTGTGTGTGTGTTTTCAGGGAAACATCATCAACTAGCTACAATCTCTGAACGGTTGTCTTGAAGAGTTATAAAAGCCTGCCGTTTGTGGAGCTGGGAAATTTTGCTAAGGGCTAATGGAACTTTAGGATTGGAAGGGATTGGGGGATAGCTTCTAATCTAGTAGCAAGTCTAAGCATGTCCCAGTGCTGCTGTTTGATGAATGAGAGCTACCCTTAACATCTTGGGAAATCTAGTTGAGTGGACCTCAAGGTCCTAAACTTCAACATGAGTGATAGCACTAACCTGCCCTGTCTCCAAATCACAGAACTATAGAAATGCCTCTGAGTGAATAACAACCTGTCCTCCTTGACTTTTTGTGTAAGCGGCTTTTGTGCACTGGCCTTAGACACAACCACATCTCTTGTAATTCCAGTCTCTGCATGTGTTTACCTTGCTTACCAACCACTCGGTTCCTTATAATCTGGCCAGGATCCATCACTGTACTGAAACTGCTCTCTCCACAGCCCTCATATCTAACCACCTCCCTGATGACATCATTGTCCTTGACTAGAGCTGGAATACTGATTCAGGAAACTCTCATGCCTTGGTTTCCATCCATGCCTCTCCTTTAATCTCTTCCTACTTCTCAGAGCTCACTTTGTGTGCTCTTCTCGGCAAGTTCTGTCCTTGGCTTCGGCCCCCTTCTTGATGACCTCAGCCTATGACCGACTCATCCAGTGTCCCACTGTGGCATGCTCATCCTGTCCTTGGCCTCTGCCCCCTTGATGATGACCTCAGCCTATGACCAACTCATCCAGTGTCCCACTGTGGCATGTTCATCCTGTCCTTGGCCTCTGCCCCCTTGATGATGACCTCAGCCTATAACTGACTCATCCAGTGTCCCACTGTGGCATGCTGATCCTATCCTTGGCCTCTGCCCCCTTGATGATGACCTCAGCCTATGACCGACTCATCCCACTGTGGCATGCTCATTCCTGACTTGCACCTGCCAAGGTAGGAATTTCATCCTCCTGTGAACGTCACCAGAGCTATGATCTGCCCATCTTCCTCCCAAGCCATCCTTGCCAGAATTCTGCTGAATGTGCTTGTACACCACCCCCCAGGTCACCTGGACTCTCGTGAATGGGATCCTCATGTCAAACAGTGTGATAGAGGGAAACCAGGACAGCATGGTGTCGTGGAAGGCAAGGAGAGGGAGAGTAGTAAGTAGTGGCAGGTGCTCCACGAGGGCGAGTATGGCCAAAAAGGGCCAGATGGATTTTCAGCAGGAAGATCACTGGCAGAGGTCTCAGTGGAGTAGGTAGAGAGGTGCAGGAGTCTGATTTTGCGGTGCATGAGCGAAATGTGGAAATGGAGATGGGTGAGTATGGATAACATGGATAATTCCCTCAAAACATTTGGCTGCAAAGAGGAGAAGCAAGTTGGTGGAGTAGGTGTAAGAATAAAACGTTTTCTTTCTTTTTCTTTTAGTGATAGGAGAGGCTCGAACTTGTTCAAATACTGGTGGGAAGGAGAAAGAAAGATAGAAAGGGCTTTGGGGGAGGGATGGAGGGAGGCAGAGAGAGCCCAACAATCTGAGGGAGGAAGTAAACGAGGCAGGAGGGGGTGGACACAGAACTCACAAGTGGGAAGAAGTGCTCCAGGCAGGCGACACTGCACGTTGTAACAAGAGTAATAAGGAAGCAAGGGGCATAGATGCTCATGGTGACAGAGCATAGGTAGGCTTGCTGGCAGGAAGTTAAGGGAGTTCCCATCTGATGCTTTCTACTCTCTGTCTGAAAAAGGAGGCGAGGTCCTCTTGAGAGCAAGAAGGTGTTGGTGGAGAGATTTTGAAAGAGTGGCAGAAGTTTGAGAAAGAGGGCCAATGAGGGGGACAGGGAGTGGCTTTGAGGATTCTGTTGAGGTGCTCTATGGTGAACTGTGCTAATGGTGGCTGTGTGACAGTTTCTAGCTTTATTCAGCAGCCTGGTATAGATGTGAGAGAGGGGATATTTGTATTCCTCCGGGATTGCAGTTTTGCCAGGCAAGAGATGAAAAGGATGGATCTGAACTAAACTGGGAAGGAAGTGAAGAAAAGCGGTGGAGTTGAGGAGAAGGTCATAAAAAATGATGCGGCTAAGGGTCTGAGAGGTCAGGTTGCTGAATGGTGTACTGGAGAGACCCAGATATTGTCAGAGTGCTTAATGGGTGGGAGCAGATGTGTATATGGCAAGGGCAATGAGAGGAGGGACATGTGGCCAGAAGCTGTGGTTGTCAATGCAGCAGAAATTCCCATAAAGGGTAGACATACAGCTGGGAAGGACAAGGTGTTTAGGGTTGAGCCAGGGCAACCTGGTGGAAAGTGGAAAGAACGTTCTGTGAAAAGGTGGAAAATCTGAGAGTTTGTCAACAGAGGGAACAGTGGAAAGGTTTCGGAGAGAGGGGAGAAGTGGGAGGTTGGTTAAAGGGAAAGGAAGAATAAACTAGCTCAAGGAAAAGGTAGTTCAGTGCAGGGAATTACATTTTTAAATGTGGGACCTGCTGGGTTTAGCTGATCCCAACCTTGCTAAGACAAGTAGTCCCAACTCTCCCATTTATACTAAGTTTTGTTTTTTATTGTACTTTCGGTTCTGGGGTACATGTGCAGATCAGGCAGGATTGTTGCATAGGTACACACATGGCAAGGTGGTTTGCTGCCTTTATCCCCCTGTCACCTACATCTGGTATTTCTTCCTTCATTAGCCCTCTTCACCCTCCTCACCTCTGCTGTCCCTCCCCTACTGACTGCAGTGTGTGATGCTCCCCTCCCTGTGTCCATGTGTTCTCATTGTTCAACACCCACCTATGAGTGATAACATACAGTGTTTGGTTTTCTGTTCTTGTATCAGTTTGCTAAGAATGATGGTTTCCAGATTCATCCATGTCCCTATGAAGGATACAAACTCATTATTTTTTATGGCTGTGTAGTATTCCATGCTGTATATGTGCCACATTTTCTTTATCCAGTCTATTGTTGATGGGCATTTGGGTTGGTTCCAGGTCTTTGCTATTGTAAACAGTGCCACAATGAACATACATGTGCATGTGTCTTTACAAGAGAATGATTTATAATCCTTTGGATATATACCCAGTATGGGATTGCTGGGTCGAATGGAATGTCTATTTCCAGGTCCTTGAGGAATCGCCACACTGTCTTCCACAATGGTTGAACTAATTTACACACCCACCAACAGTGTAAAAGTGTTCCTATTTCTCCACATCCTCTCCAGCATCTGTCATCTCCAGATTTTTTTAATGATCACCATTCTAACTGGTGTGAGACGGTATCTCAATGTGGTTTTGATTTGCATTTCTCTAATGACCAGTGATGATGAGCATTTTTTCCTGTGATTGTTGGCCTCATATATGTCTTCTTTTGAAAAGTGTTCATATCCTTAACCCACTTTTGGATGGGTTGGTTTGTTTTCTTGTAAATCTGTTTTAGTTCTTTGTAGATTCTGGATATTAGCTCTCTGTCAGATAGGTAGATTGCAAAAATTTTTTCCCATTCTGTTGGTTGCCAGTTCACTCTGATTGTTTCTTTTTCTGTGCAGAAACTCTTAAGTTAAATTAGATCCCATTTGTCTATTTTGGCTTTTGTTGCCATTGCTTTTGGTATTTTAGTCATGAAGTCCTTGCCCATGCCTATGTCCTGAATGGTTTTGCCTCACTTTTCTTCTAGGATTTTATGGTGTTAGGCCTTATGTTTAAGTCTTTAATCCATCTGGAGTTAATTTTAGTGTAGGGTGTCAGGAAGGGGTCCGGTTTCTGCTTTCTGCACATGGCTAGCCAGTTTTCCCAACACCATTTATTAAACAGGGAATCCTTTTCCCATTGCTTTTGTCATGTTTGTCAAACATCAGATGGTTGTAGATGTGTGGTGTTGCCTCCAAGGCCTCTGGTCTGTTGCATTGGTCTATATCTCTGTTTTGATACCAGTACCATACTGTTTTGATTACTGTAGCCTTGAAGTATAGTTTGAAGTCAGGTAGTGTGATACCTCCGGCTTTGTTCTTTTTGCTTAGGATTCTTTTGGCTATGCAGGCTCTCTTTTGGTTCCATATGAAATTTAAGGTGGTTTTTTCCAGTTCTGTGAAGAGGGTCATTGGTAGCTTGATGGGGATAGCATTGAATCTATAAATTACTTTGGGCAGTATGGCCATTTTCACAGTATTGATTCTTCCTAAACATGAGCATGGAACATTTCTCCATCTGTTTGTGTCCTCTCTTACTTCCTTGAGCAGTGGTTTGTAGTTCTCCTTGAAGAGGTCCTTTACATCCTTTGTTAGTTGTATTCCTGGGTATTTTATTCTCTTTGTAGCAATTGTGAATGGCAGTTTGTTCTTGATTTGGCTCTCTTTAAGTCTGTTATTGGTGTATAGGAATGCTTATGATTTCTACACATTTTGTATCCTGAGACTTTGCTGAAGTTGCTTATCAGCTTAAGGAGATTTTGGGCTGAGACGATGGGGTCTTCTAAATATACAATCATGTCGTCTTCAAACAGAGACAGTTTGACTTCCTCCTTTCCTAATTGAATACCCTTTATTTCTTTTTCTTGCCTGATTGCTCTGG
>CAUYQU010039340.1:0-22027 GCA_963574635.1 Cheracebus regulus | reverse complement strand
TGCAAAATGAACACAATCAAGCAATAAACCATAAGGAGCCAAAAGTAGACACAATGCCTCCTAGGTCCTCATATCCAAAAGGTAATGTCTGTTCATTATTTTGGATAACATATAGTTCCTCTCTCGGTTCCTACTTTCCCTCAGCTCGACTCCCCCAACTAGGGATCTGTGTCCGGGCTCAAGCTCACGGTATGGTGAGGCCCATTTCCCAGGGGCCTCACGGGAGCGATCCCCACAGATTCCCTCAATATATAACACCTTACTATCAACTCATCATCGCCCTACTCTGCAATACAACACCAGAACTTATTTCTTCTATGTGCTTGTAAATTTATGGCTGCTAACCAATTTTTCCCATCCTCCATCCCTCTTCTCCCATGTCTAGTAGCTACTATTCTACTCTCTGCTTCTGTAAGATGAACCTTTTGCTTTTGTTTTTAGATTCCACATATGAGTGAGATCGTGTGGTATTTGTCTTTCTGTGCCAGCCTTATTTCACTTAATATGACGTCCTCCAGGTTCATCCATTGTTGTCATAAATGACAGGATTCTATTCTTTTTTATAACGGAATAGTATTCCATTGTGTATATATACCACATTCTTCATCTATTACCCATTGTTGGATACTGAAGTTGGTTCCATATCTTGGCTATTATAAAGTATGCTGCAACAAATATGAGAGTGAAGATATCTCTTCAACATTTTGATTTCATTTCCTTCGGATGTATACCCAGTAGTAGGATCACTGGATCATATGGTAGTTCTGTTTTTAATTTTTTGAGGAACTGCCATATTGTTTTCCATAATGGCTATACCATTTACAATCTCACCAACAATGTTAAGTCTTTCTTTTCCTCACATCCACAATACTTGCTTTCTTTTGTCTTTTTGATAATAGCCACTCCAACTGGAGTGAGGCAGTATTGCACTGTGGTTTTTATTTGTATTTTCCTGATGATTATGTTGAACTTGTTCCACATACCTATTGGAAATTTATATGTCTTCTTTTGAGAAAAGTCTATTTAGATCTTTTAACTCATTTTAAATCTGATGATTTAGTCTTTTGCTAATAAGTTTTTTGAGTTTTTTATATATTCTGAATATTAAGCCCTTGTCAGATATATAGTTTGCAAATATTTTCTCCCACTTCAGTAGGTTGTCTCTCACTGTTTCCTTTGCTGTGCAGAAGCTTTTTAGTTTGATATAACCCCATGGGTCTATTTTGTTTTTGTTGCTTGTGCTTTTGAGGCATGACGTAAAAAAATTTTTGCTCAGTTTAATGCTATGAAGTGTTTCCCTTACATTTTCTTCCAGCAGTTTCATAGTTTTGGGTTTACATTTAAACCTATAATCCATATTGAGGTTTTGTATATAGTGAGAGTTGGGGGGGTCTAATCTCATTCTTCTGCATATGGATATTTATTTTTCCCAGCACAATTTACTGAGACTTTTCTCAAATACGTTTTCTTGCCACCTTTGTTGAAAATCAGTTGACTGTAGGTGCATGAATTTATTTCTGGGCTTTCTATTCTGTTCCATTGGTCTACATGCCTATTTTTATGCCAGTACCATGCTCTTTTGGTTACCATAACTTGGTAGCATATTTTGAAATCAGGTAATGTTGTGTCTCCAGCTTTGTTCTTTTTGCTCAGAGTTGCTTTTCCTATTCAGGGTCTTTGTGGTTCCATATTAATTTTAGGATTATTTCTATTGATGTCAAGGATGTCATTTAGATTTTGATAGAGATTTTATTAAATCTGTAGATTACTTTGGGTAGTATGACCATTTTAACAATATTAATTTTTCCAGTACCTGCACATGGGATATCTTTCCATTTTTATCATTTCAGTTTCTTTCATTGATGTTTTACAGTTTTCAATCTGTTGCAGAAATGGGGACTAATGGGGGATCTCCAGCTTACTACTATCCTGTAGGAAGCAGCTGCCCTTACTCTGAGCTGATGCCAAAGGAACAGACTGTTGCAGAGGCAGGTTGTTTTAATGCTCTCTTTATGGTGCTATCCTGGGTTCCACGTTTCCCAGAGATTTTGTTGCTTCTGTGATGGAACAGTATATTTCCTCAGTTATTCCATTGAAATATATTTGTTTATTCATTATTTTGGTCTCTTCTGCTGGGGAAACTAGTATCAGGCAACTCTATTTGGCTATCTTGATGATGTTTATCCTAGATGAATTCTTTTTAATTTTTTAGAAAGGTAAAAGCCAAATCATATATTTACTATCTTGTCTACACATATGTAAGAATATAAAAATAAGTTGAGAGTACTTTAATGATGCTTCATTATCGAAACTATTCTTAGTAAACCTAACAATAGTTTTTTATGTTAAAATCATGGTTTTAGGAGTTAACCAATGTGTAACTTTTATGTTAGAACCATGGTTTTAGGAGTTAATTAATGTGTAACTTTGGGCAAATTACTTAACTGCTCTGTGCCTTTTCCTCTTCTGTAAAATGGGAAAAATAATAACATCTACCAATCTACAGTTTTTGAGTTTTGTGAAGATAATAAAATTTGCCATGTGTTCAAATAGTGCATGGCACAAACTTACAGAAACACTACGTAAGTTTCAGCAAAAACTTTTACAAAACCATTTCTTTTTAATTATCCCATTGAAATGATATTGTGTAATACTATATAAGCATTTAAATATCAACACTGCGTCTATACAAACAATAATATAGACATCCTAAGGGTATTTTGATTCTATATTGGTACATAAAAGAGTGATGAGAATGTCTGGTTTTCTCCATTTCTACTTAAAGTTTTATTATATGGTTGGTGAAATTAACAGAGGTCAGAAAAGTTTTCAGAACCTCATTGTCGCATGTATATGATCACAGACTAAAACCTAAATCTCAAATCTGAAGTCAGTTCAATCAAATCTATGAAAATGGATCAAGGAAATAAAGTAGTCTATATCTGCTATGTGGTCAGTGGGCATCCATTTTGACGGATTACTGTTATTTTTTTAATTGGTTATCTTGGCATTTTGGAGTGGCTTTACTATAAACACTTAAGAAGTGAATATAACACTTATCTACCTCACTATTCAGACTGATGATTGCAGTTTGACAATCTAAGATTTTTTAAAAATCTATTTTGAGTGCAAATAGTTATTACTACAAAATGTGAGTGTTTTCAGAGATGAAAATAACATACAATTTTAGGGCCATAAACTAGGTTCGATCACTACTATTTTCATGTGTGTGTTTATGTTTCAACAGTATCTTAATCACAAAATATAATTAAATAAAAAACCCATGCCATTTGTCTTCTCCATGTTCAGACTTCTGAAGCTACAGATGCAGTGTTTATCAAAATTGTTTGTCTTGTAAAGGTGAGGATGACATTTCTAGACTACTAGCTGCATATTTAGAAATGGTCTGTCAGAGAGTCAAGTCTATAAATAAGAACTGGAAGCAGCTGGAAGAGAATTGAATTCCTCTGGATAATTGGCATATGTGTCATCCAGGAAAAAGCAAGCACTCAGTCTAAAATAATGTTGACTGATGAGATAGGGCACATCTTCCCCCAAATACCACACATTTTTACAGAAAAAAAATCCAATGTCCAGAGAGACATTTTAAATTTTATGACTTATACTTTAAAATCAAACAAGACAGTTTCTTGAAACCTTAGTAAAAGGAGTTAAGATGTCAAACTATTTTTGTAATTAATCTCAGGTTCATGATTTAAAAGCTGCATGTTCCACTAAGTACAACAGCATATAAGTAAATAGTTCAAGTAACAAGATCTCAATTAAGCATATTTGTGAAATGTATGCCTTAGAGTTAATTACATAGCACTGTTCAGATTTAGTCGTGGGAAACCAACTCACTGGTTTCTGTAGGGTGTCTCTTTATATAAAGAAAAAGTAATGAATATATTAAGAAAGTGCTTTGGAAAGTGGTAAAGAATGTGTCAGTTAATCAGAACAATCTATAAATGGCCTTATTCAACATTCATATTTATAAACTCAAACATAAAATTAAATACCATCATGAAATCAATTTTTGATGCTGCTGTATTGGTGAAAAAACCCAGTCACCTTCTCTCAAACATAAAGACATGTCGTACGTTTTAGGTATCTCACATAAGTGGCATCATGCAGTACTCGTCCTCCTGTGACTGGATTATTTTACCTAGTATAAGGTCCTCCAGGCTCATCCATGTTACCACAAATGGTAGGATTTCCATCTGTTTAAGGTTGAATAATGTTCTGTTATACAAATATACATTTTCTTTACCCATTCATCTGTTGAAGGACACTTGGGTTTCTACTACATCATATCTATGATAAATAATGTAGCAACATGCATGAGAATACAGATTTCTTTTTAAGATTGATTTAAATCCTTTTGGATAAATATCCAGAAGTGAGATTGCTGGATCCTATGGTGGTCCTGCTTTTAATCTTTTGAGGAACCTTTACAGTATTTTCCATAGTGGCTGCACCATTTTATATTCACACCAAGAGTGTTCAAGGATTCCAATTTTTCTACACCCTCATTAACACATTTTTAAATAATAACCATCAACAGGTGTTAGGTAATATCTTACTGTGATTCTGATTGACATTTCCCTGAGGATTAGTCATGCTGAACATCTTTTTCATATACCTGTTGGCCATTTCTATGTCTTCTTGAGAGAAATGTCTATTCAAGCTATTTACCCATTTAAATAATCAGGTTATTTGCTTTTTTGTTATTGAATTATTAATGTTTTTATATATTTTTTAGATAATTTCCACTTATATATCCCGTAGGTTTTCCTTTCATTCTGTTCATTGCTTCCATGGCTGTGCAGAACTTCTTCATTTGATTTAGTCCCACTTGTCCACTTTTGCTTTTATTACCTGTACTTTTGGTGTCATATCCAAGAAATCATTGTCAATACTAATGTCAAGAAGGTTTTCTTTTATGTCTTCTTCTAGAAGTTTTACAGTTCAGGTCATGCATTTAAATCTCTACCTATAGAAGCAGAGAATAGATTGGTGGTTGCCACATGATGGGGAAGAACAAAACAGAGACTTGTGGTTCAGTGGGTTTAAAGGTTTAGTTATACCTATTGAACCACAACTTCTCATTTAAGTTAAATAATGTATTGTATTTACAGTACTGTATTGTACATTCAAAAATTTGTTAAGAAGGTAGATCTAATGTTGAGTGTTCTATTTAAAAAATAAGTAAAAAGGCAAAAGGAAACTTTTAGAATAATGAGTATGTGTGTCTATTATTTTAATTATGGTGATGGTTGATGGTTTCACAAGTGTATGCATATGTCCAAACTCATCAAATTTAGCGCACTAAATATGTGCAGTTTTTGGTATTCAATTATATTTCAATATAGGATTTTAAAAATGTAATACAAGAAAAGACAAAATACTACCTCAGTAAATAATATTTACTTGAAGGAACGTATCCTAGTTGAGAAAATCTGTTGCTTTATTCCAAAAATTATTCATTTCTTTTGTCCCTTAAAATTACACATAACTGAAACTGAAGTTAGCATTAATTTTTGTTCATCTGAGATTCTAATTTATAAGCCATGATTAATCATGGAATGTAATAGAAGAAGAAAAACTACTAGGACTACAAAATACTACTAAGAAAAAAAATACTAAGTATACAACTTTGGGAGACATAAGTCTAAAATTATAGGACTAAGAAATTCTGCTTTTAGTAATTTTTAATATCTTTTGAATATGTGGGATATTGAACAAAATATGAAATCTAAAGCACTTTCATTCATTTTTTCAGTACTAATTACTGAGTGCCTAGATTATTCATTGTAATTAATCTCTATCCAGAAGAAGCAAGAAGTATACAAAAATAAAATACAGTGAGAGTAAGTGCCAAGCATTATAACAGTAACCATGTTATATACATCATTTTAAAATTCTGCCACATAAAGGTTAGAACTCCAATTTGCTTGTAAAAGAAACTGAGGGCAGAAAGGCTTACTAACTTCTTCAACACCTGGAATTCAAACCAAGGTAAGTATTGTTGCTAAGGTTTTTCAGGTATATTGATAGCATATAGCTAAACTTCAAGAGAAAATATCTAATTTAGCAAACCTGTTTTCAGAATTGAGAGGTAGGAGAAATTGTTCTTGTAGTCGTCTATCCTGCTGTTCTGCTGAATCATCATAATTAAATATACAATTGTTCAGCCATAGATCATTGACCAAGATTTAACTATTAATAATCCACTCCACTGTCATTTTTAGAAAATTAACCATGCAAATTAACCCAACCTCAGAATTCTTAGGAGTTTAGAGAATTAGCTGGACTAGTTATTGTTGCATTTTTAGATAAACCATTGTCACTTTTAAAATACCATGGTTCCTACAAAGTCAGTATTTAAAAGTAACTCAGTAGCTATGGTTTACAGTCCTATGTGGACTTATTCATAAAGATTTAACTTATGAAGGTAACGATTATAGCCAGAAGGAATATTGTGTCTGACATCATGCAGGACAGCTAAGATTGTGTTTTAGTCCATTTTTGTGCTTCTTTAACAATACCACAGATGGGGTAATTTACAATGAATAGAATTTATTGGCTCACAATTCTGAAGGCTGGGAAGCCTAAGACTGAGAAACCAGTACCTGGTAAGGCCCTTTTTGCTGAGTCCTAAAATGGTGGAAGGCATCATATCACAGAAGGGCATGAGAGAGAGACAGTATGGGAAAGCAAGAGAGAGCAAACCCACTTCTGCAATAACAAATCCACCCCCATGATAACAGCACTCGTTCACTCCTGAAGGCTCTGCCCTCATGACGTAACACCTCCTAAAGGTCTCACCTCCCAATATCATTTCAATGGCAATTAAATTTCAACATGTGTTTTGGAGAAAACAAACATTCAAACCATAGCAGTCTCAAAGCAAATCCTCAGTCTTTCTGGCCTTAAGAGCCAAGGGACAGAGTGCATAATAACCACAGTCACTGGAAAGTCTTAGAAAAGTTCCAGAAAAGCGAGGCAAGGAGGGGTCGTGTAAATTCTATTTATAAAATTTGCCAAAATCTTTTTTTGACTGTGGAGCTATGCACGTATGATCTAAATTCAAAGTGATATGTTTGTATCTGCATCCCCTCCCAAATCTCATGCTAAATTGTAATCTTCAACGTTGGATAGAGGTGGGGCCTGGTGGGAGGTGATTGAATCACAGAGGGGTTTCTCATGTATCCACTTGGTGCTGTTCTCACGATAGTGAGTAGCTCTCATGAGAGCTGTTTGTTTACAACTGTGGAACTCCTTCCCCATCACTTTCTCTCTCTCTCCTGCTCCTGCCAGATAAGATACCTGCTTCCCCTTTGCCTTCTGCCATGATTGAAAGCTTCCGGAGGCCTCCCCAGAAGCAGAAGCTGCCATGCTTCCTGTATAGCATGCAGAAAGGTGAGCCAATTAAACCTCTTTTGTTTATAAATTATCCAGTCTCAGGTATTTCTTTATAGCAATGTGAGAACAGACTAATACACCCAGTCAAGGATAAAAGATCTGAACTTTGATTTGCATTCCCTTCCAAGAGACAGAGTTAGTTTGAAGTTTAAATGCAACCATATTAATTGTTGGTTAAAACAAAAATTAAGACTCTTCAATGAATATAACACAAGTCTGTTCCTCCACAAAAATCACAATAACCATGTTAGGATAAAAGACAGGAGAATATTCTACATTTTGAAGAGAAAATACAATAAATGGAGATGAACCTTGAGAAGAACCAGATGTTATAATTAACAATCAAAAATTTAAAACAGTTTTTATAGCTAAATTCAATGATATAAAGGGAATTATTGTTCTCATGAATAAAAAGATGGGAAATCTAAGCAGATAGAAAATATAAAAATGAACCAGATCAAAATAATATAACTGAAAACTGCAATCTCTGAAATAAAAATGTCACTGGTTGTGTTTAATAGTAGAGAGAAAATGAAAAGAAAAAGAGTTAGTAAATTTAAAAATAGATCAATAGATACAGTCTAGCATAGAGATTATGCATAATTTTTTTCAAGTCAGTAATTGCAGCACAACAATTTCCATAGCCTTGGGTCCCTTCTGAGGTAATAATATTAGATTAATTGTTTTCTACAATAGTATGGTTCTTAATGTCACATTAGGACAAAAGGCATGTAACTGTGTTAAACAAATCAAAAACACACATAAGAACTACAAATTTATTCACCTTCTGTACTATAGAAAGTGTGGTTAGTTCCACAGGCTGATATTTTAACCATCTTAGTAGCTACCAAGTTTATTCAAAAATATATTTTTAGCTCCAAATTATGATGATGTAGATATTAAATGTTATTTTGGTGGGTTTTTCAGATTATGGCATGGTCATCATCTAAGTTTCTATTTGTCTACTATGCTTAGAGCTTAGGTGACTCAGTTTATAGTTCCCACCAAATCCCTCAATGATTTAGTTATAAAGCAAAAATTACAGCTTTTAAAATTTATAATGAAAGATACACTAAATTTAGAGGAATGGCAATTTCTCCTGTGCTATCTTGTTTCCTATTATAAAGATACTTGAAGAAAATAAATCAAAATTTGAAGCTTTGTAAGTATTAGAATCATACTAAAAATGTGGTGAGATTTGCCTAAGGTAAGCACAGCCCAATAAAGAACGTGTCTTCAAAATAATATATAACAACATTACTTTTTTAAGATAAAATTGTCACTTGTTGGCTTTTGCTTTTTATCATGATAATCTACCCAATTTATTTAATATTTCCATTGGACTACTGACATAAAGTCATCTGAAGATTTTTATCTTTCTCTGCACTCTCGAGCATCTCCCACATGGGAATTCAAAAGAATATTAGATTGTATACAAAAGAACCAGCATCAGTAAATTAAGACCAGCACATTCTATTCTCCACAGAGCATGGAAATCTCCACAGCTGAATTTTTACACCCCAATTCTTTGTCTTCTGGATTCAAATATGATCAATGATATATAGTTCCCCAGCTGCCCCTGATTTCTAAACCCTTTTTAAAACGCTTCCTGAATGTAAAAGCCTAGTTAATTTTGTGGTGGTGTAGCCACTTGTCATATGTGTGCATACTTCCACCTGTGATATGTTTCCCTTTTTTTGACTCTTCACTGAATCACTTTATAATGATAAAAGATCCTAGTATGCTTCTAATGTTCAATTTGATGTTCACCTTAAAGCCTCAGGCTTGTAATGGCTATTCCTGGAGTCCTACAGAATTAAAAATACTTTTATTTCTACAGCTTTAAGAGAGCATTTTCTTGTGATGGAACCAAAAGAGCAGAAAAACCTAAAAGCGCTTTTATCTCATTTAATTTTTGTAGAGTTTTATTCTACATGACAGGTTAATTATCTGCTTCCCTTTATTTTTGACCAAATGAAAACAAAGAATAGAGATTGCCCATTTGAAGAACAGTAATTCCACTGCACATTTTAACTCACAGTCACCCTAATGAATTCTTGTTATTGAATTGATAGATGATCAATTTTTGAGTCAGAGAAGCGGTTCAAAAGTAGTTCTTCTGCTTGCAATGACTTCCCTAAATCCCCACTGTGATCATTTAGACTTTCTTTTTTCCCCATCCTTCTAGAAAGAAATGAATCTTTTGCGCAAAAATAATGGCCTGCTTTATCCTCATAAAAGACATTTGCATTTTGGAGGCATGGGTAAAATAACGATGGGGACTAAATGAAATATGCACTATCCATGTAAATAGCCAGCATTTCTCCTATATTCTCCTAATGCCATAAGCAGGAATTTACAAAGGCTAGATTTTTCATGGTGCTGACAAAGTGAACTGGAGCAGTAGGCAACCTGAAAAGCTCTAACCGCAGTGGTACTTTATACACCGTGAGTATTTTAAGATTAAAAATGTAGTTTTATCTCAGTGTGCAGCCAGTGTTAATAACTAGTCCTATTCAAGGGAAGCTTCAATGATGAGGTAATTGAAAGTTGTCCAATTGTGCATGGACTAACCTAACTTTAGAGTAGCACAATTCATCTTAGTCAGTATTTCACTTAAATAACAAAGTTTCAGTAAAGCAACAAGCACCTTTACTTTATGCATTATCAACTTAGATGCCCTGTATGTGTTTCTGCTTTTGCAAATGATGGTACATGTAAATAGCATTCTGGCAGATTCTGATTACAAAGTCAGGCAGGCAGAAAAATTCATTTATGGTTAAAAGAACAGCGAATGTTACAATTCTCAATCTTCAGCAAAACAGTAATCCTTTTACCTACAGCTAAGTTACCCCGTGTTACGGCATACATTTTCTGCAAGTTAATTTTTTATGATTCTCTTGATTGATTCCTTTCTTACAGGAACAATGTTTTCTAGCTACTTCATTTACATTCTATGTTCTGATTATTGAGATCTTGTGTGTTAAACTAATTACACTGGAGCAGCAAGTTCACTTAAAAATGAGAACTACAACTTCCAAAATTGCATGTTCTATAAGAATGGTATGTAAACTTTCTGCCATAATCCCTGAGTATGTGCATTATAAAAATATCTGTTAACTTTGGAGAAATAACCCAGACCAAAAAAATAACTAACTGAACTCCACCACTGTTTATCACAGTGTGATTTATCCTTGTATCTCCTTCTCTTTGATCTACTTGACAAAACATTAATCTAAACCTTACAATCATGTGGGCACATCTTACAAATCTCCATCAAGTAGAAGTTAATAAATACCTGTCTTCATGGCATCATTTAGTTGTCCTTTAATTATTTAAGATTATTGTGGTACTATGATTTTCTGAAAATTTTAATTTATTATATATGTTAGTCCAAATTGTACAATTTGATATATTTTTAACTCCTCTGAGCTAGGTCAACTCAAATATACAGGCTATTGCCTAAAATTGTCACATGAATGTTATTGACCAAAAACTTCTTGTTAGCTCTTCAAATGTATTGTGCAGGCTGGAGTTTTGGCATGATTGTTCCTATGCCCATCTGTCATCATTATTTTGCCCATTTGCATTGTGATATGCCAAGATGAACTAGAGACAGAAGCCAACAAGGTCTAAATGAGGGATCCAGCCTTCAGGACATACAACCAAACTTATTTTCCCCTGTGAAATGTTTTTTTTCACAGAGAGCAAATCAGTGAGAACTTACTCTTTTTTCAGAATTTTCCTAACAGCCATCTTCCGAAAGTCAAAATTGTAAATAATAAAATTTTGCTTGGACTTTCACTTTGGTGAGGTTCATGTCATATAACCAGATTTACAACTTCTGTTGTTACATCCTAGATTGTCAAGTACAAAAAAATTTTGTAATCTCTTATTCATTAGAAATGAGGATCAAGGACAGCTTGGGAAGTTAGTATTAAGGAATATCCAGTTTAATTTGAGGATGAGTTAAGTCTGAAAGAATTGTTAATGCTAGGAATTCGTACAAAGAGAATGAATGATCTATACTAAGTTAAGAAAGTGGTAGGAAAGGGAAAAAACTAAGATAGAACCAAATTAGGAACCAAAAAATAAATTCTGGTGGTTCATTTCAGAGAAGGGAGACAAGCATGGAGTAATCTAGATAAATTTTTCCCAAATGCATTCTTATTTTGCTGCCTTAAATGCACAGCGTTAAATAATCCGATTCCATCAGGGTAGTTACCAACTGAATAAATTCAAACTTTATAAAATTCCAGAAACAATGCTGCTTCAGGCACAGATGATTAAGCTAATTTAACAACTGCATAATATAGAGAAACATCATCTTCCTTTCAGCATTTTCTCTCATTCGCTTGATACAATCTACATAGTAAACTAATTGCTGAGTAAACTAATTCCAATATGTCAAATAGAAAGACGGAACATGCACTACTTTCCCCCAGTTTCAGTACTTTTAAGGCCAATTCATGTGGCATTAAACTGTAAAAAAAAATTTCCAAGGGAGTGTATACAGATTAACAAAAATTTAGGAGGCAACATGTTTTGCCTCCAAGAGTGAAAATAATCATTCTACAATAAAAATTTTGTCTTTGTTGATATTCTTCACCATTCCCATCCCTAAGTGTTCACTGAAACACCAACATCTCTACTTGGATTTACGCAAAACTAATATCAGCATTGGTTATTCTCCTCATGGAAGTTAAACCTAGACACAGAAGTAAACACTTTTTCTCTAGGGAGTTCTTCACCTTAAATGTAATGGCAGGTTCCAGTTTTCTCTGCATGTTGTGCTAAAGCAGGTAATTTCAATGTAGGGTCCCAAAGGCTCTGTGGATAGAAATGAATCTCAGTGTTTGGTTTCCTTTGTGGTCTTATGTTTTTCATCCTACATATTTAAAAATATTGTTCTTGTAAAGGGCCCACAGACTTTACGGGTCTAAGACACATTAAAGGTTAGAAGACACATTCTGGAGCCTAGAGGTAATGTAGAATTCATTGGTAAGCACCTCCCAAAATTGGCATTTAAGGTATCGCCTTGATGCTAAAACAGTAAGGATCTCAAGTAAAACAAACAGTGAAATAGAAAGTGATTATATTTTTCAGTCTGTTCTGTTGGTGTCAACAAATATAGATCATTAATAACTGACATAAACTGAGAGCTTCCTTGTTAAATCTGGGTCCCATAACTAAATTTGTTTCATAACACACTGAATACGAAGCAAACATACAAGCAAACAAAACGCCATCTTGTCTTCAGGATCACAGTAGGACCACATCACAAATGATTTCACTGAGTATCTGAACCGCCTACTAAAAAGACCCAAAAATAGATTAATTGGCCATTTTCAGACACTTGTACCAGTTAAATTTGTTAAGTAAGGAAAATCAACAAATTCATGTAGTAGAGGCAAATTGTAAGAATTTTCTTGCATAAGTTATGTGAATGAGGTTTGCAGTTGTGTGTCCTGTGCTTCATACTTCAGAGGCCTTTCATCTCTTATTTTATTGCTACTTAAAATTCCATCCTAAGAATTTTTAAGCCACTATTTTAAGAAAGAAAGAATCTGTTTATGATTTGATTTCTCCAAGACTGTAATACATGCTTTCACATCTTTAAAAATACATAATTTGACTTCACTTTCTGAAGAGTTTGAATGTATCCTTCATTGCAGGTGGTGGCTTAAATTTATAAGAAGTCTATTGAAGATTCTTTTTCATTTTTTAAAAAACAAAATATTCAGCCTGATAGTGTAAGTTTTGAATTCCTAGAAGGCTTCACCAAGTTCAACAACCTTAAAAACAATATGTATAGAATATGTAAAGTGTTTGTGTAGTGCTTTTTTTTTCTGAGACAGAGTCTCACTCTGTTGCACAGGCTGGAGTGCAGTGGTGCGATCTCAGTTCACTACAACCACCACCTTTCAGGTTCAAGTGATTCTCATGCCTCAGTCTCCCATGTGGGTGGGATTATAGGCACCTTCCACCACACCTGGCTAATTTTTGTATTTTTTATAGAGAAGGGGTTTCATTATGTTGGCCACACTGCTCTCAAACTCCTAGTCTCAAGTGATCTGCCAACCTTGGCCTCCCAAAGTGCTGCGATTACAGGTGTGAGCCCCTGTGCCTGGCCTGTATAGTGCTTAAGAGTTAAAGCTTCACTGTAATAATCAGGGATGGGGTATTTTTATTACACAAAGCTCTATAGTGCATTAGTCAATTAGTTATGTTCCTGATGGTTAGCATCTCTTCAGTGTGCCATTTCTCATGGCATTTATTCAATATGGTATTTTATATAAATAATAATCAAGAGGAAACAAAACTACACCTCCAGACTCTCCTTAGAGGTAATTACATTGTCAGATGTATAGGTAATGAGAAAATGTTTTAAGCTTTGAATACATTCTGAGGTGGATTATAGAATGCTTGTTTGTGGGTTTTGGGGTTTTTCTCTTTTGGCTGTCTCAACAAACATTTTTACAGGTGAAGTTTCACACAATCAACAAATCACAAACACAAACCTGAGGATGTGTTTGGAAACATAAAATTTAAAATCCAGTATAAAATGATTGATTGCTGAACTTGGAAGAATAAAATGTTCTGTTGGCTTGGCTTAAAAGCAATATATGTCTAATACTACAGGGCACAATATGCAAGTTCAGTTAGTAGTCAGCACAGCTTCCTACCATGTGAAGGCCAAACATTTTGCTTTTTTTTATCCAGAAATTAACATTAAAATATCTGGCTACTTTGTAAGTTCTTGGAGTCTATACTGATGTGACTACCTGTCCCAAGAATTTAGAAGTAAGGAAATTGTGTTGTCCACTGAACATTACAATGCAGAAACAGAAACAATGAATCAGATGATAAGAAATCATGGTTATGGGGCACAGTTACATTTAGGGTTTATATGGTTATGAAAGAAAATGTCTATTTTTTTGTTGCTCAGGCCAAGGACTTTGACCTCATTACTTCCTGTTTACCTATATTTACTCCAATCCCATAGCAAATTCTACATCACTACCATCAAAATCCATCACCACCTCTACTGCTTATTATTGTTTTTCCAAAGGAATTCATTTACCTTGCCAGGACTGTGGGAAAAGCCTCCTGACTAGTTTTCCTGCCTCTGCCCAGTGTCTCTTCAGCTTATTGTCAACACAGCACCCAGAAGATGCTGTTAAAAGGTGTATTAGCTCATGTGTTCCTCTCTCATCCCTCCCAAAGTCATTCAGTAAAGAAGCAAATGTCTTTTGAGTGACTGAAGCAGCCAGTAGGACGTCATACCATTCACATTCTGCTTATGCCTCCATCTCGTCAGTTCCCATCCCATCTTCTGCTACTCCTCTCCTTCCCCACTTGACTCTGGCCATAATGGCCACTTTGCCTTTCATGGGACTCAAAAGGCCAGGTCCTGTCTCAGAACACTGTATTTGCTGCTCCCTTGGCTTGGAGCACTGTACTCCTTTTAGATTCCTGCTACATTCCCTTACTTCCTGTAGATCTTGATTCCAATGCCACCTTCTCAGCATGGGTTTCCCTAAGGTCCCTATTTAAAATGACATCACCAACCCCACCCCTTCTCTCCAACACTCCATTCATCTTCTTTATTTGCCTCCACAGCACTTCCCATCTATCCTACCACATATTTTACTTATTTTATTATATGTTTATTTGTTAGAAAGTTCCTTTCAAATACAAATAATTATTTATCTATTTTGCTTATTGTGGGATCCCAATACCTAGATAATGCCTTGCACAGCGTAGGAGCTCAGTAAGTATTTGATGAACAAATAATTAAGTGAAGAAATGAGTGAATCACTGGAGGAAGATCTATAAAGAAAAGATATGTGAATCCCTCGAAAATACAATATGGCTTTCATACCAAGAGAAACGCAGATTTAATAAATTCACATGTATGAAGAGAGAACAAAGGGAGAAGAGAGAGAGGAAACAGCAACATGAAGGCATAAAGAGTCTCTGACACATCATTTGCCAGTGCTCTCTGCCTTATGAGAGAAGCCTTTGCCAAGAACTTCGAGAATTTCCAGCCTCACTGGTGGGGTGGTGAACTGCATGTGTCAGACTATTTTAGCTAAATGTCTTCAACATTAAATTCTTCCAATGACCCTTGTTCTGTTTCCACTTTCACCAATTAACCTCTGACTGCCCCCCCGCCCACCCCATAGATCTGTTCACATGGTAAAAATGATCACATGAACGAGTTTGTGATTCAAATGTACCTTTTTATGTGATAAATTCATTGAGAGAATGAACACATGGCACCTGAAGAAGGAATTTACAAAATTAATGAGCACGATTCTTCTTTTGTTTAGCCTTACAGCCAACAAGCATTCTGTTTTGTGGTGACCAATCATCCCAGTATGCCCAGGACTGAGACAGTTCTCCAGATGTGGGACTTCTGTGCTAAAACCGAGAAAGTCTTGGGCAGACTAGATGTTGGTCATACTAGCTACTGCATGGCAGATGCTGTAATAAGTGCTAGGAACATATAATAGGTATTATATTCTTTGAATAGCTGAGAAATCTTTTTACTCCAGCATTTGCTAACAGGTTTTTTATTTATTTTTTTTTTTACTGCTCTCCAGTGTATTAATGAAGTTTAACAAATGTTTTAAAATACTGGTGGCGCTTAGTGGTCTCCAAGTGACTTTATAGCTCCAAGTTAAATTATTTCTGAGTTTTTTGTTTGTTTGTTTTTTAACCAGGACATCTGCCCATTAAAAACAAGTCATTAAGGGAGGAAAATGCTTTGCCCATTGAGTTTGTAACTCTTACCCTTCATGCCTTTGGGAGCTAGATAAAGTCAGCCATTATCTATTTTTCTTAGTACCCAACCACAGGGTCTCATTTTCCTAATTTTAGACGCAATGGCAAACTTATAGTTGACTATATCCAGTTGTTTTAGAGAAAAGAGAGAACAATTTTTATTAGAGGCATCAGAGTGTTAAGTTGCCTACAGAGAGACAATCTAACACTATGGAAAGCAACTCACACTCTGCAGTGCCAGAAAAACATCAGAAACTCTGGTTCCTGCCTGTGTGTAGCTTGCTTTTGTCTGTGCTGCAGGCAGTTTAAGAAGTTCTGTTACTACCAGGGCTCTGACTGGCCTTTGATGTAAATCATCTTTGTTCTGCTGCATTAGTTTCCCATTATCTTCTGGTGAGGCATGAGAGCCAAGGTCTAAACAGAAAAGAAAGACAATCACGTGTCTTTATATATCCCAGCATTTAAAGACTTGGAACCGTCTTCCTCAGCAACAAACCTATAACAGTAGGTTTCAGGTAGAAATTGCAGCTTTTCCTTAGATCTAGAAAGAAAGATGCTTATGCAGGCTTTTGTTAGAAATTCTACATCCCACACATCATTAGGGACAACATGGTGTAAACAGTCTGCAAACGGAATACACTAGTGGCTATTTCACAATTATTACCTCAAGCTTTTCTTCAGTCATTTCCTCAAATGCTGCCTTCTCAGTGGCCACTGTCACTGTTTCTTAAGCTTCCATGGAGAAAGTTTC
Organism: Cheracebus regulus; assembly: GCA_963574635.1. NCBI lineage: Eukaryota > Metazoa > Chordata > Mammalia > Primates > Pitheciidae > Cheracebus > Cheracebus regulus. Next base: position 5,061 of record CAUYQU010039340.1, on the reverse strand, counting down.
AGTCCGCAAATTTACATGCTAATCACAACAGTGATGAGAATATGTTACTCAGCTTAATTTCAATCTCCAGTTGAAAATGGGCCAAAGATATAGCAAGACAGAAAGTACACTGAGAAGGATTTAGGAATTGAAATAACATTTATGCTCGGAGAAGCCCCCTCAAGAAAACAAACAAAACTGTCCAGAGTAGAACTTTCATCATTGCTCCACTGATCAGAGTTTTAAACTGGAGATCTCCTTCTGGATATTTCAAAATCCTTCAAGGTTAATATATCAAAAACAGAATTTATAAATCCCTCCATAATCTGTCCTTTTTCCTACATTCCTGCTTCATTCCAATTAATGGAGCTACAAGTCATCTATATTAGGAACATGGGTGCTGTTACCAATTCGTCTGTCTTCCTCACAACCTCTGTGTAATTACATACCAGAGAGCTTGGCCAGTCAGTCCACAAGAATTAAGTTTATACTCTTTACACTAAGACCAAGTTAAGTTTATTCTCTTTCACTTTATCAATCAGACAAGCAATGAAAAGTGCAAATGTTATAGACAAGTTTAAGGACTCAAGCACATAGATGCAACTGCCTGATAGCCTTCTTAATTCCTCCTAGATTTGTGCAAGAGATGGTCAATGCAAGCCCCATGGAATAAATTTTTATAAAAATCCACCAATTAGAAAATCCCAGATTGGAGGATGATCTACATTTCATGGTATTTGGCTAGTGGAGAAACCATAACAGCACTCAAGTGTTTGCCATGTTACTATATAAATACTTGTATTCTGCATCCCAGTTACACCCATCTGCGATATTTTTCCTATTGCATCATCAGGTCTACTGAGGTTCCAGCCCTATAGATGGGTCTAGGACTAACTCACCACACCAACATTGTCAATTCCACTTTGTGAAGAGCTATGACATCATCACCTTTTTTCTATTTTCATTGTCATTACTTTAGTACAGGCCTTGACCATTCTTATTCTTAAGCCTCATCCCATGTGAACTCATCATCTGCAGTGCTGCTAATTAGCTTTCTAAAATGTCGACATATCTCTGTCACTTTTGGCCTAAAAACACTTCATGATTCTTTCCTTGAAAATGCCCAACTTCCTAACTGTAGTTCCAAAGGCTTTTCATGCCTTGGCCTATAATCTTTTTCTCTGACATTATTTCCCACCAGTGTCCTTTCCAGCAAATGGCCACTACTGCTGTTCTGTGACACCGGCTGCTTCACCCCATCCTTCCTTCAGACATGCTATTCTCACTATATGCCTTAGTTATTTTACCATCTCATTTTTATTTTATTTTGTTAATGTTGTAATTCATAATTTTTGTGGCTACATAGTAGGTGTATATATCTGTGGGGTAGATAAGATGTTTTGATACAGGCATGCAATGTGAGATAATCACATCATAGAGAATGGATTATCTGTCCCCTCAAGAATTTATCCTTTGTGTTATGAATAGTCCAATTATATCTTTTTAGTTATTTTACAATGTACAATTAAGTCATTACTGATGATAGTCACTCTGTTGTGCCATCAGATAGCATGTCTTATTCATTCCTTCTGGGTTTATTTTTTGTACCCATTAACCATTCCCACCTCCTCTCCAGCCCCCCACTACCGTTCTCAGCCTCTGGTAACCATCCTTCTACTCTCTATGCCCATGAATTCAATTGTTTTAATTTTGGGATTCCACAAATAAGTGAGAACATGCAATGTTTGAACAATCATGTTTTTAAAGCCCACTTTATGACCAGTACAAAGCTAGGTGTTAAGGATCTAAGGCCAAATAAGATTTGGTCTTTTCTGGGGAGATTTTATAATTTGGGAGAAATTCAGATGCATAAATCAACATTTATTTTACAATGTGATCAATTCTAATTTTTAATAAGAGCATACACAAATTGCTGTGGGAGCCCACAGGAGTAACCACTAAGAGACAGAGGTAGAGAACATGGAGGTCTTGCTGATATGTCTAAGTTTTGTAACTCAGAAATAGAAAACCAAACATTGCATGTTCTCACTGACATGTGAGAGCTAAGCTGTGAGGGCACAAAGGCACAAGAATGATACAACAGACTTTGGGGAATTGGAGGGAAGAGTGAGGAGGCAAGGGATGAAAGACTACAAATAGCGTGCAGTGTGTACTGCTCCGGTGGTGGTTGCCCCAAAATCTCACAAAATCACCACTAAAGAACTTATGTAACCAAACACCACCTGTACCCCAATAACCTATGAAAAAAATTTAATTTTTTTGAAAAAACATTGTAAAGAAAAGAATAACTAGAAGCTATGTGTTAAATAGAGCTTTGATTTTTCTAAGCCATCAGCTGAGGATACATTTTTGAATTGATTCAAATATAGATGCTGTATTCGTTCTCATTTAGACTGCCACCTGTGCTTCTAGATTGATAGGAGCATCGTTTTATAGTTTAGTGGGGGTTAGGGAATGGTCTGGACCTCTTAAAATGGGAGTTTTTCTGTTGGGATTTGGCAAAGCCTTGAATACAATGGGAAAAAAATCTTAGGAATGAGAAATAGATTTCACAGGAATAACTTACATGATGGCAGAATAATCATTAAAGTTTCTCAGATCTCATGGCTGACAATCTATAGATACTTGTTTGGCTAACATGTGGAGAAGGACAGTGGCATGGATTCAGATGAAAGCCGGCCATTGCTTTGTATTGAGGGTATACCTCTTCACCTGATCCCTCCAAACATTGACCTATCATCTTGGGCATGTTAGCCTTTTCTGGCAATACACCTTGTCAGCTTTTCATCTCAGCTCCCCATTTGAACAATACCAACTGAATCTACCTCAGTGTGACAGTTTTCCTTTCAAAGTAGGCACATAATGATAATGGATGAATAAATGGATGGGTGATGGACAGGTGACTAGTTGGATGGAGGCATGCATATCTGAACTATCATTTATCGGATAATCTCCTTTCACTTCTTTCTGCTATAATAGTCCTAATTCTCCATGGAGTGATGGATAATTGACTCAATGCAGAAAGAAAATCAAGGGAGGATATTTATATAAAGCTTTATTAAAACCACCATATTTTGTAGCCCTTTCTTTCTTGGTAAATGTCTTATTCCTTCAAGACTCAATAATTTCTCCTATATAAAGTCCTCTCTCAACTGACTCAATCATTCTCTCCTCTGTGTTAAAACCATATTTTGTATGTACTTACAGTTTCACATATTACAACATTATGTTTTACATGCCTCAGTAGACTGTGGGTACATCAGGGGCTGTGGCTTGTATAGTTATAGGCATTTTGGTACTCTGACTTTGTTAGAGGATACTTTGTTCCAGATGAGAACATATACTTGATATCTGAAATAATCAAAATCATGTTTTATTTCTAAACTATTACCACTCTATCTTCTTAGAGTGAACTGAGCTTAATTTTATCTGCCTTTTTGATAAAATCATGATCATTATTTACAACTTGTCACTTAGGTGCTTTTGAGGTCTGTTGATATCTGGAGTTATGCTTTCTTGAAATTTGTCTACAATTATTTTTACAACTATTTCTCTTTCTCTCTGTTTTGTCATGTGTTTACAGCATTCTTTCCTTGTTGTCTATGTGCCTGTTCTTAGGACTTCTCCCATGCCAAAGTTTATCTGAATGTGCTGCTTCTGTTCAACTGAAAAATCCAGAAAACTAACATTAGGATTACACCTACATAAATAGACTTTGGAATGAGAACCCAAGACTTCCTGACAAGTAAATTACATGATGTTAAGACTTGCATTTTTGCTCTTCTAAGACTTGAAAAACAAAAAATGTATATAATTATTCTTCAAACTCAAGTCTCTGAGTCTATTCTGAATGAGGTAAGTCCTTCAGTTGAGTGAAGCCTGGAAGTGAATAGTGTGGATCTGAATGCTGTAGTAAAAAAAAAAAAAAAAAAAAAATTGAAAAGAGGGAAAAAAGAAAAATCAATCAACACAAAAATTAGCCCCCAAAGTTATCACTGAAAAAACTACTTTAAAAAAAATACTAAATTTTTGGAATTTGAAGCAACAGATACAAACCTTTGAAAGCCATGCATTTTTTGGCCCAAATTCGATTTGGATCTGTAATAGTAACCTTTGAGGGAGAGACAGTACGCACATGCTCTCAAGTGGCAAGTACACGTGTATCATCCAGCAAACCTGCTGCTGCTTTGTTGAGAGAGGAGTTAGTGAAAAGGAACAGATGCAAAAAATGCTGAGGGCAAGTAGAAAACAAGCCTAGAAACTTAGCAGCATCTTTGCTGGAGAAAATAGTGTAATTTCTCTTCAATTCATTAAACATTATTTGAAATTATCTTTTTACATCAGAGGAGACATTTGCTTCCTGATTTGTTGAATAATTCCTATGAGACATTTAAGCTTATTAAGTTTACTTAATTCCTGTGAAACTAATTCAAATTTTAAGCAGTAAAATACTCCGATGTTTTTCTACTGATGTTCTCTGTTTTTTTTTGTTTGTTTGTTTGTTTTTTAAGAGAGAAAGAGAGAGGGGAAGTTTTTTTTTTTTTAAGAGAAAGAAAGAAGAATAAAAGAGAAAAAAGAAAGAGAAAGAGGGAGAGAGAACGAGAATCTTGCTCTATTGCTCAGGATTTCATTTAAATCGGTGAAATGCTTATGCAATTACTAAAAAGTGATTTATTTCATATTATGTGATCACTTTTAGAATAGGTATAATATTGAAAAAAATATATGTTTTGTAGATATAGGGTGGTAGGTTCGGTAAATATTTATTAAATTTGCTTGTTCCAGGTCTGAGTTCAAATCTGTTTTTTTTTTCTCTCCATTAGGTTGGTAGATCTACCTCCATCCCTTTATGTTAAGTCTGTGTGTGTCCTTGCCTATAAGAAAGGTCTAAATACAGCGTACCAATGGGTTTTAACTTTTTATTCAGTTTGTCTAACTGTATGTTTTGATTGGGGCATTTAATCCCTTTAAGTTTAGGCTTAATATTGATATATGTGAATTTAATACTGTTATTTAAAGCTAACTAGCTGTTTGCCCGTTAGTTGATGTAAATTCTTCATT
>CAUYQU010039337.1:0-40133 GCA_963574635.1 Cheracebus regulus | reverse complement strand
TTTCTTGGAGACTTTGTTCATTCCTTTTTACCTTTTTTCTCTCATCTTGCCTTCTCATTTTATTTCATTGAGTTGATCTTCAACCTCTGATATCCTTTCTTCTGCTTGGTCAATTCAGCTGTTGAAACTTGTGCATGCTTTATGAAGTTCTCGTGTTGTGTTTTTCAGCTCTGTCAATTCATTTATATTCCTCTCTAAGTTGTCCATTCTCGTTAGCATTTCGTTAAATCTTTTTTCAATGTTCTTAGTTTCTTTGCATTGGGTTAGAACATGTTCTTTTAGCTCACAGAAGTTTCTTATTATCCACCTTCTGAAGTCCGATTCTGTCAGTTCATCACACTCATTCTCCATCAGGCCTTGTTCCCTTGCTAATGAGGAGCTGTGATCCCCTGTAGGAGGAGAGGCATTCTGATTTCACGTGTTCTCAGCCTTTTTGCACTGGTTTCTTCCCATCTTTGTGGATTTATCCACCTCTTGTCTTTGTAATTTCCGACTTTCAGATTGGGTCTCTGAGTGGACATCCGGCTTGATGTTGAAGCTTTTTCTGTTTCTTAGTTTTCCTTCAGCGGACGCCCCTTCCCCACAGAGCTGGACCTTCCTGGGTTCAGCTGTGCTTGCTGTGAAACTCTCAGTCCTCAGCACTTCCAATTGCTGTCTTTTTTTTTTTTGTGGGGATGGGACCAGCCAAGCCCGACTAAGAGGGCACCCCGTCCCGTATACTCTGCACCGAGAAGCACCGTGCGGGGGTGCCTGCAAAACAGCTGCGCCAGCCACAAGAGTTGCGCTGGCGACCCGTGGGGCTCCTCCGCCGGGAATCTCCCGGTCTGTGGGCAACAAAAATTCGTCTGAAAGTGCAGCGTCCACTCGCTCTCTGCGCTTTCACTGGGAGCTGCGATCCTGAGCTGCTGCTAATCGGCCATCTTAGATCTCTCTCCCAAACCTCTTTTCTTTATAAATTATCCAGTCTCCGTTATTTTTTTGTGGTAGTGTGAGAACACTAATACACTTTCTATCCCTCGTTTAGTGAGAATTTTATTAGAAATGGATGTTGCATTTTGTTAAGTGGTTTTTCTCTATACCTATTCAGATTATATTATGGGTGTTTTCCTAGTTTGTTAATAATAGTTAACTATATTGATTGATTTTTAAAATATTAAATTGGTTTTGCCTTTTTGGGATAAACTCAATTTTGTCATTGTGTATGTCTCTTTTTTTTTTTTGGTACGTTGCTGAATTTGATTTGCTGTAAATTATGTTAGAATTTTTACATCTATGTGCATGAGGTATACTGTTTTATAGTTTTCTTATGATATCTTCATCTGATTTTGGTATCAGGTTAATTGTGGCCTCACTGAACAATTTCAGAAATATCCTCTTCTTTTCAATATTCTGGAAGAATTTTTGTAGAATTAGTATTATTTATGCCTTAAATATGTGCTAGAATTCACCAGGGAAGCCATCTGGGCCTAGAATTTTCTTTTGGGAAGGTTTGTAACTACAGATTCAAATGTATTATTAGATATAGGACTATTCTCCTTATCTGTTTCTTCCTGAGTGAGCTTCAGCAATTTGTGTTATTCCAAGAATTTTTTTCCTTTTTTTTTTTTTTTTTTTTTGAGATGGAGTCACACAATTTAACCAGGCTGGAGTGCAGTGGTGCAATCTTGGCTCACTGCAATCTGCATCTCCTGGGTTCAAGCAATTCCCCTGCCTCAGCCTCCCAAGTAGCTGGGACTACAGGTGCACACCACCATGCCTGGCTAATTTTTTGTATTTTAGTAGAGACGGGGTTTCACTATGTTGGCCAGGATGGTCCCAATCCCCTGACATCATGATCCGCCTGCCTTGGGCTCCCAAAGTGCTGGGATTATAGGCGTGAGCCATCACGCCTGGCTAATTTTTTTCCATTTTATCTGTTGCAAATTTTATTGGCTAGGGTATTCATTATATTACCTTATTATCCATTATAATATCTGAATCTTCTATAGGGATGAAACTTCTCTCATTTCTGATGTTGGCATTTTGTGTTTGCTCTCTATTTTTTCTAGTAAGTCCAGCTAGAGGTTTATCAATTTTGTCAATCTTCTCAAAGAATAGGCTTTTGGTTTCATGGATTTTCTCTATTATATTGTTTTGTATTTTATTGATTTCCACTCTGATCTTCATTATTTTATTTCTTCTACTTATTTTGGACTTAATTTCTGGTTTCTTAAGGTGAAAGCTGAGGCCATTGATTTGAGGCCTTTCTTCTTTTCTTTGTTGGCTTATTAGCTAACAGCTCTTTGTTGTTTAATTTTATTGATTGCTTTAGAGTTTACCAAGTATGCCTTTTTCTTATAGTATATCTTCAGATGATAGTGTACCACTCCACCTATAGTACAGTTTTCAAGTCTACCTTGTCTTTTACTTTCTGCTGGGCTCCCTTGAGTCTCCCTGTAAATGCCCATGGTTTCCCAGTCAGCTTTTGACATACAGAGAGTATACCCAGCCCTTCTGTAGTTCTCTCATTTATTCAATATATCCTCCAATCAGATTTTTGCCTTGTGCACTGCATGCCCCAAGCAAAACCCCAACCTAGGAGAGCTGCGGATTTTAGCATTCATTTCCTACCAAGTTTGTTACTTTTATGGAAGACACCACTCCAAATCAAGTCATCCTCTGGTGGTGTCTTAATTGAATGAGTTAAACTTTTTAAAGAAAATGATATAAACCTATACTTAATAAAAATGATGAAATCAAGTATGTTAATAGATGAAGAGAAAAAATGGGCATAAAAAGATATTAAGGAAATATATTCAGACAGAATAAGATAGACATGTGTTTAGAATGACAGACTTTCATGATAGTAACTTCACTTTGGATTACTTTAAAGCTATTGCCAAGCTGAAGTATATTTGTAACTCTATGCAGATATATGCTGTTTTGATATTTATAATATAAAATATGAGATGAATATGATGAGTGACATAAATTGAATGACGTATGGTGGATGATATAAGATAAATTAAGTTTGGATCTGCACAGATGCAGCTCATGGTTCAGCGAGTTTTTACCACTACTGTAACTGGTGGCCACTAATGTCAGGGAAAAATTGTTATGGATATTTATTTTCTGCAGAGATGGTAGAACTCACAAAAGCATTCTATTTACCAATCATGGCCAGAGCCCACAGAGTCTGCTTCTGTTTTTAGCCAGGTATAAAAATAAATTGGGAAAGCGCCTTAATTCAAGTTTCAGCAAATTCCATATAAGTACCGATAAAAATTTAAATCATGAGCTATTCCAAGTTTATTTTCGATATAGAAATAATTCTTCCTAAGAGCTCTCTGGAGAATTTGGGCTCTCAGAGAATGAAGAAACAAGATATACTCATGTGTATTCTACTTGGTGCCTAAGATGTGAGGCCTTTTTTTGTCCTATCCAGCCAGCACCACATAAAAGCAGGAACCGAAGACCTCATAATATTCACAGTCTTGATCTTGAACCACATTCCAGAATCCATCTCTCACCACACACCCCAACCAGCTTCTCTTTGTTCTGCACTTGCCCTCAGTTGATGTTGCCTTTGACCATCCAATGTTAAAGCCTCATCTAGTCTAGTGTTGCCCTTGGAAGCCTGAAATTCAACATAGGACTTTCAATCGGCATCCTTTCCAGGTTTTACTAAGTCCTGTCAGTTGGACAGTCAGTCCTGGAAGGGATTTAAAAGTTGGGAGGAAAGTAAGATTTTGTTAGAAGAACACTGCGGTCCTTATATATTAACAATATTAGCAACCTCCCAACCTTGGCCCTCTAATGAGTACCCATCTGCATCCACAACTTACTCACCCTCCAATCAGGCAGAATAACTTATTTGCTTTTATTTGTGCCTCTAGATCTGTTCACAGATGTTCACCACTGAGGTAGAGAGGGTATTGGGATCCACAGGAAACCACATGTCAGAGTCACATTGCTCACATCTGCCCTTATTGTGTCTTGATTTATCTTTAGTCACCTACTAAAGAGCACAGCAAGAAAAGGGTCATGGAGAGGCAGCATTCTGGAGTCAAGCTGACCTAGGTTCAAATCTTTATTCTGTCACTCCTCAGATATGAGACTTCAGGCAAATGCCTTAAATGCTCTGAACTCCAATTACTTAAATATGTCCTTAATAAATAGTGGCTAATGTAGCATCCAGATTTCTGACTCTGCCCAGCCTTGTCAATGAAGAGCTCTGTGGTCGCTCTCTACCATCCAGATGCCAAGGCCATCTTAACTATCCAATCACTGTGGGCCTTTGAGGGAACCTGCACATATTACTCCTGGCCTGTTTTGATCTCCCGAGCTGGAACATCCCCTAAATTACTGGATTTCTGTGTATGGTACTCCTCTTTTGGTCCTCACATCACTGAGGACCAATGTTCTGGCTGTTCTTCTCATCTGGGAGCCCTATAATACTGTCAGAGAAAGGTGCTCAGCATCATCTGCCACCATCAGGGAACTTCTACTCTAGGGAAAGGAGCTATTATTGCCCTAGATTTAGCCCCCTTCCAGTGATCAACTCTGAGTACCGAATAATCTTGAGCCCACCTTGCTCTTTGCCCAAAAATACAGTTTAGTACTTGGCCTTTATGGAAGACCACAATTTCAGTGCTTCAACAAAATCCCAGGAAAACCCACTGAAATGCCTCCAAAGAAAGGACAGGCTACCCACTGAATCCTATTTTACCTGATGGCTTGGGTGCTAGGCCCTATGAGAAGGTAGAAGAAGTGGTCTGTCTATACCGTCTGGATGGCTTGTGTCTGTTAGTCTAGCTCATCTCTGGTGGTCTCATTTTAGAGGTTGAGTGATGTTTAATTGCTTCAGCCCTTCATTTTTGGTAATATGGTAATATTGATAATAAAGTGAATGAAAGGCATCTAAACAGGAAGAGGGAAAGTAAAACTGTTTGCAGATAATATGATTTGATAACTAGGAAACCCCACAGTCCCAGCCCAGAAAGCTCCTAACTCTGATAAACAACTTCAGTGATGTTTCTGGATATAAGCTCAATTCTATAAATTTTGTAGAAATGCTGTAAAAATTAGTAGCATTTCTATAAACAATGAAGTCCAAGCTGAGTGCCAAATGAAGAATGCAATCCCATTCACAATTGCCACAAATATTAAAATACCTAGGAATGCAGCTAACCAAGAAGGTGAAGGAGCTCTACAATGAGAATTACAAAACGCTGCTCAAAGAAATCAGAGATGATACGAACAAATGGAAAAAGATTCTATGCTCATGGATCGGAATAATCAATATTGTTAAAGTGACCATACTGCCCAAAGCAATTTACAAATTCACTGTTATTCCTAAATAGACAATGCACAAAATGGTTGAGAATATTTGCAAACCATGTATATGACAAAAGTCTAATATCCAGAATCTATAAGGAACTTAAATGAATGAACAAGCAATAAACCAAACTCCATTAGAAAGTGGGCAAACCTAACAATAAAAACCCTAGAAGAAAACCTAGGCAATACCATTCAAGACACAGGCATAGGCACGGACTTGATGGCACTCATACGTTGTTGGTGGGAGTGTAAATTAGTTCAACCATTGTGAAAGACAGCGTGGAGATTACTCAAAGACCTAAAGACAGAAATACCATTTGAGTCAGCAATCCCATCTTGGTATGTATACCCAGAGGAATATAAATCGTTATGTTGTAAAGACACACACACACAAAATTTTTTTTAATTAAAAAAAAATAAAGTGAACCTACCCAGCTAGGTACTTCTTGCCCTAAACTTAGAAAGCCTCACCCATATTCCCATACTCTTTCGGATCAGACTCCTCTTCATTTTCTATCCTTGCCTGGAGTTAGACTGGATTTCTCATGCCCTAGCTAGACTTGTTCCCTGGTTGCCAGCACTTTTCCTGACACATCTCACCCCTGTTTGGCCCCTCATTTTCTTTAGTTTACTATTATCTTCCCTCTTCATTACTCTCCTGCGTTATTTGATCCCCTTAGTCCCAGTAAGCAGAGCAACTAGAGGGCCCAACAGAGTACCCTCATGCATTGGAGGTGTAGATAGTAACTGACGGTGAACCTACAGGCCACCTGCTCATGTAATTCAAAGGTGAAGTCTGTGCTTTGTTACACAAAAGAGCTGCCTTGGTTTAATCACTAACTCCCTTTTAACTTCTGGCCCATATCCAAAAAGTTTCATTCTTTCCATCCCTTAAACCCAACCTGCCCTGTCCTGCTTTGTGTAATAATTTTCCTATAAGCAATGCTTCTGAATACGCTTTTTGTGCCACATTGTTTCAGACTATAGGAAGCCAGCCTAAGCAGTGTTGATGCATCCTGATGTTTTCCAGCCAAACACCTAATTGAGTTGATTTCCGTGACATTTCAAAGTCACCCACTCAACTTCCAATTTTAAAAAACCTGCAATTGCACTTCTCTTTTCTGTTGCCACCTAAACAAAACTCAGCAGGCGCCGCATTTTTCTTCAGAGAAAACAATAACCCTCTAAGAATAAGGAAATGAAGCTTCCCCCTCCCCTGAAGACCCAAGTAAAACACAACGATTATAGCTGTTAGAATATAATAGACAAAATCATTGAGATGATTTTGTCTCGATACTTCTCTCTATATAAGATTTAAATCATTTCCAGTTAAGGTGAAAGTTCTACCTGGACTTCAACAGAGGCTGAAGATCTGCTCAACTTTTCCCACTCACTGCTAATTTCCCAGCGCATATCAAACAAACTCTGATTAAATAGAATTCCCAATATGGCACATATGAAATGAAAGGTAGTTGCAGTGAGACAAATTGCTGGATCACTGATATCAAGCACTGAGCCAAATTAAGCGGACGTGATAATAAGCAAAACAGTGAGAGCAGTATTTGAGATCTTAAATCAAAAAGTACAAAAAGACTGTCCAAAATATAACTAGGGTTCTAGCTGCTCTGTTATCAACCACGTGCAAGGAAAAATAGAGAGCAGGGTAGATATATGATGCACTTCATGCGAAAAGGAGATAGAATTAGCAAGACTTAACATCTTATCTAGTTACTGTAAATTTTCAGTTAAAGATTTCAAAAATGAAGAGTGTAGATGAAAACCTTCTTTGCCCATTGTATCAAGGATACTATCCCTGATATCTGGGCCTGAAATCTGACTCCAAGATGTTTTAGCTGTGTTAGCTTTGGCAAATTACTGAATCTCTTTGGTCTCCATTTCTTCATTTATAGAAAGGGCATAATAATGATAAATTTTAACATTGTTGTAGAGATTAAATGAGATATGGTAGTGGAAGAGCTTAGCATAGTGCCCATTATAAAGTTCGATAACTGTTAACTATGATTGTGAATATGAGTATTAGTTTTGATAGCTTTTCAAATGTGGCCCTGGCCAGAGAATCATCATGAATAGTTAGGATGAGCAGAGGGAGTCAGTTTCCCCATGAGTGGGCACTGGGAGGACCAGGTTGGAGGAGGGGATCATGCTTATAAAAGTGGGTGAAGTCCTGTGAATTTTATGGGCCTGTTTATTGCCTTTTTTGTGGACCTGGACACTTCAATCCCTTTTGCAAATTGTGGTAGTGAAGTAGCTAGCTGCCAGCTGCCTCTGGCCCTCACCACCTTTATTATGATTGAAGCAGGCCAGGTGTGGTGGGTCACGCTTGTAATCCTGGTGCTTTGGAAGGCCAAGGCAGGATCACCTGAATCCAGGAATTTTAGCTCTGCCTGGGCAACAAAGCAAGATCCTGTCGCTACAAAACATTTAAGAACTAGCCAGACATGGTGGCTCTTGCCTGTAGTCCTTTCTACTTTGGAGGCTGAGGTAAGAAGATCAGCTGAGCCTAAGAGTTGGAGACTGCAGTGAACTATGATCGTGCTGCTGCACTTCTGGGTGACAGAGAGATACCCTGTCTCTTAAAAAAAAAATTGTGATCAAGTCAAAGATCTGAATCTTTTTGAGATGGAGCTCTGGCACCCAGGCTGGAGTGTAGTGGCACGATCTAGGCTCATTGCAACCTTTACCTCCCGAGTTCAGCCTCCCAAGTAGCTGGGGCTACAGGCACACACCACCACACCTGGCTAATCTTTGTATTTTTAGTAGAGACAGGATTTCACCATGTTGGCCAGAATGGTCTCAATCTCCTGATCTCGTGAGTCACCCACTTTGGCCTCCCAAAGTGCTGGGATTACAGGAGTGAGCCACCGCGCCCGGCCAGGTCTGAATCTTAATAGGAACACTGCCTTATCAGACTGCAGAGTCCTACCCACAAAGCTGAGGCACATTTTATTTTACAGGGGCCTTATTTTTGTCAAATGTTTTCCAGCCTTGAGATATGGGGGCTGATGTATTCGTTGACTCCTTTCTTGAAGGAAAATAGAAAAATGGAACTTCAGCCTCCAGGCCTCTTGACAGCATCAGCCTCCGGGGATAATGCCCCTCTGAGGAGGAGAAGAGGCCTTCATCTACTTCAGGAGTCTCAAACTCAAATGCCTATAGTGGCACAGGAGTAAGTGAAATAAGCCAGGAGATCTGTAAGCCTTGTGATGACATGAGAGCTTGAATCTCTTTAGAGGGAAGCTCTGGTCAGTTGTTTTCATTGAAAAGTATGGGTGCTGTGATGTTATATCATGCAATTTGCAGAGAAAATCTACAAGTCTAGATTTTAGATCAAATCTCCCAATTTCTAACTGCTGGCAAATATTGAGGTTTTTAAAAACACCACATGAGCCCAAGGAACAAATATTTCTATTTGCCAGACATGGACCAAGGATTACCAGATTGTGACACTTCTCTACATGGTACAATTTCAGGTTCCTGGAACGGTTCCTTCTGACCCCAAACATGTCCCCTACCTTCTGCTACTCCACTGGAAGTCCAGCAGTCTTTCCCATGTCTAAGACCTCTCCTTCAAGATGCAAAGTCCCCCTGGTGGGGAGCATATTGTGCACTCATCACTCATTGACTGCTTAGACTACGCTAGTTCATCACATCCACTCAGGGAATACAAGAAAGGGGAAGTTCTAGAGGTGGGTGGGAGTTGGGAGTCCAGTGGAATTAACACCCAGAATTCTTTCCTCTGATACTCACTAGCTGTTGTAACCACAAGGAAATCACTTCTCTGGCATTCATTCTTTTTATTGTGAAAAGGGGCTATATAATTGCTACCTCATGGAATTGTGGCAACAGTCTAGTGGAATAAAATATAATGAATGCCCAGATTCAAGTAGACTGTCCTTAAATATAAGTTAATCTTGGCAAGAAGAAGGAATGATGTTCTGGTGCGCCAGGGCAGTTGTAAAGTTGGGGTGTGGTCACAGAGGACCTCTTAGAAGAAGGGTGAAAAGGGTGGGAAGGCAGGAGGGAGCTGTGCGCAATCAGAGCATATCATTCTCTGGCTAGCAGCCCAGCTAGTACAAGGAGATAATGTACTAAGGGAGAAACAGTCACTACAGTAATAAGCCATGAATACAGCCTGTTATGCTGACCTGCATTCTAAGCTTACACGAGTCTCATTCATCCTTCCAATATTTTTGGCCACTATAGACTTGTTTTTCTGGATAGTGTTTCTTTGACTTCTTTGCTACAATCAATATTCCATGCCTGTATTTCTTCTATAACACATAAAGTGAATTGTAAATTGTGAGCCAAATCCTTTGCTTTATGGAAAAAATAAAAACAACAAACCCTCTTAATGTTTTATGTTGCATGTAACTCAGGAGACATCATAGAGAAGAAATTTTGATCAGAATGAAACCATGTTGGGATGTATATGGCCGGGACAGAAGTGTAGAGGTGGGGAAGGGATGGGAGATGGACACAAAGCTCCATCACCAGGACAAAGGAAAATGACAAGTGAACTGAGTGTTATAAAATCACATACCTGCAGGTTGACTTTGTAAAAATGCCGTCATGCCTATTACGAAGATATCATAAAAAGGCAAGAGAAACCATGTACCATGAACCAAAAACACATTTCCAGATCTTAGTTTCTATCCCATGCCATTGTTTAGCTATTCCAGCAACAGGAGGCGGCAGACTTGTCTGTTTTAATAGTTCTCAGATTTTAGCCAGGAGGCAGATCGCAGGGAGACATGGTTCCCAGTTGAGTATTAAAATTCCCACCCGCCCCCTTCTCCCCGATAAAAACACACACAAATGTGACTGTGCATGCGTATACATATTTATGCATATAGCCAAAGTGCTTTGAATTTGTGTTACTATATCTGACAAATCAAAGATGGGCCAAATCTCCACACTCTGTGTGTTTTATGTGGTTGGTCTCTTGTCTGAGGCAAAAGATCAGGCAGGAGGTTAACCAGGGGTCCAGATGTGGCTTTTCAGAAAAACACATTCCTTAGCCTGTCTTCTGTATGTCTTAGTTGCCAAGATCCACTTTTCTGTGTTCAACCCAGCCTCACTGCACCAATCCCTCCTTTGCCTCATCTCAAATGGCCACCACAGTGGTTGGCTTTTATGCTGGGGCAGGAAAAATGAAAGCCTTGAGAATATATACTCTGCTCCACAGGTAACTGGAGAAGACATGTCAAATGCAATCCACTTCTATATGTCAATTTCTCTCCATATGTAAGTCATTTTGCAGATAATATTGTCTAAAGAACTCTCATCACTGCTTTTGTGATGAGAGATGGCCATAATTCCTGAGATTTGGATCAGTGATCGAACAGGTGTTGTGTCCAGTTTGATTATCTACAATCTCAGATGGAAAAACTGGCCACACTATTAAGGGACTGCCTTAACTTTATTAAATTCGAGCAAAGTTTTGTTTGGAAATTTCAAAATTGAAAACAAATACAGGCTGACCCTTCAAGAAACCTTATTCAGTCTGGCACAAAGCCCAGAAATCTGTATTTTATAACAAGCTAATTGGGTGTTTCTGATGCAAAGAGTTCCCTGAGCTTACTTCGGGAAACATTGCTCTGTGCCATCTGTATCAGCATTTCTCAAATATTTGGAGCCCAGAATTTTTTCGCACTTTCAAAACTTATTGAGGATCCTAATGAGTTTTTGGTTAATGTTGGTTAATTTATTGATAGTTGCCATATTAAAAATTTAAAAAATTTTGAAAAATGTTAATTTATAAATCCATTTTGAAATAATAATAAACATTATAAGTTAAATATTTTATGGAAATTGCTATTTTTTTCTGAGGCAAAATTTAGTGAGAAGAACAGCATTATTTTACATTTTCAAATCTCTTTACTGTCTGGATTAGTAAAAGACAGCTGAGTCTGGGAGCAGTGGCTCATGCCTGTAATCCCAGAACTTTGGGAGGCTGAGGCGGACAGATCACAAGGTCAGGAGTTCAATACCAGCCTGGCCAACATAGTGAAACCTGGTCTCTACTAAAAATACAAAAATTGGCCAGGCGCAGTGGCTCACACCTGTAATCCCAACACATTGGGAGGCCAAGGCGGGTGGATCACGAGGTCAAGAGATCGAGACCATCCCGACCAACATGGTGAAATCCCGTCTCTACTTAAAAATGCAAAAATTAGCTGGCCATGGTGGCGCGTGTGGTACAGTAGAAATGCGTAAACATAAGACATTTTTACTGTATACTCAAGACAACTATTGAGCTTGAGTACACAGTAGAAATGCCTTATGCATACTTTCCACTTTGCCATACAGAATATTAAATTAAATTAAATAAGAAAGTACAGGCTCAGAGTTTTCTTGCATTAATCCAAGCTCATGTTTGAGAATCCTGAAGCACTGGGCACTCCTGATACCACTGGTCAAATGAAAGTATATATGTAAAAAAAAAAAAAAAAAAAAAAAATCCAGCTTACACAAACGTGTAGTTGGATAAAGAAGGAGGTATTTTAGTAGTGTTTTTAGGTCATTGTGAATATTCTTTGATACTATGCCAAAATGCGAGTGGTAGCTGCATAAAAGTAACCTTGCAGCATAGATCTGAGACCCTATCAATGAGCTTTTCATCGTCTGTTACATTAAAATTCATTGTTCTATTTTGTACTTGAAATATATATGTGTCTACTGGGGGTTAGGATTGTAACGTTTAAGTTTGGTGGGGAAGATCACAATTCAATCCACAATAGAAGCATTCTATGCTATCTAGGGATAAATTATAAAACTTCACCTCAAAAGAAATTGTCCAGGTCGTAAGTGGCTCACCCCATTTTAGAAGAAACTATCAAAATCTGGAGAAACACTGTCAACAGCAACAGAAAATACACACCAATAAAGAACACCTTCTCACAACAGTGGCCAAATTCAGTAGGAACCCAAGTCGAATTAACACAGAAATCAAGAAATTCTTTGAAACAAATGAGAACAAAGATACAACATACCCAAATAACTGTGACACAGCTAAAGTGGTGTTAAGAGGGAAGTTTATAGTGCTAAACACCCACATCAAAAAATTAGAAAGATCTCAAAATAACACACTAAGATCACACCTACAGGAACTAGAGAAACAAGAGTAAACCAACCCCAAAGCTAGTAGAACATAAGAAACAGCCAAAATCAAAGCTGAACTTAAGGAAATTGACACACAAAACACTATACAAAAAAATCAATGAACCTAGAAGTTGTTCTTTTTCAAAAAGAATAATAAATAAGATGGATCACGAGCTAGATTAACAAAGAAAAACAAAGCAAAGATCCAAATAAACACAATCAGAAATGACAAAGGGGACATTACCACCAGCCACACAGAAATACACATATAAAAAGAAAAAAACCCTCAGAGATGACTATGACCATCTCTATACACACAAACTAGGAAACCTAAAAGAAATGGATAAACTCCTTGACACATATGCCTTCCCAAAATTGAGCCAGAAAGAAATTGAATATCTAAACAGACCAAAATCGACTTCCAAAATAGACTCTGTAATAAAAAGCCTACCAACCTTCAAAAGCTCAGGATCAGAAGGATTCACAGTCAAATTCTACTAGATTTATGAGGAAGAACTTGTACATTCCTACTGAAACTATTCCATAAAATTGAGGAGGAGGGACTCCTTCCTAATTCATTTTAAGAGGCCAGCTTCATTCTAATACCAAAACCTAGCAGACACACACACACACACACACACATGCACACACGCACATGCACACACAAAAATACTTCAGGCCAATATCCTTGCTGATCATAGCTGTAACAATTCTCAACAAAATACTGGCAAACTGAATCCAGCAGCACATTAGAAAGCTAATCTACCACAGTCAAGTAGGCTTCATCCCTGGGATGCAAGGTTGGTTTAACATATGCAAATCAATAAATGTGATTTATCACATAAATAGAACTGAAAACAAAAAATACATAATCATCTCAATAGATGCAGAAAAGGCCTTTGATAAAATTCAACATCCATTCATGTTAAAAACCCACAAGAAACTAGGCATCAAAGGAACATATCGCAAGATAGTAACAGCTGTCTATGACAGACCCACAGCCAATATGATACTGAATGAGCAAAAGCTAGAAGCATTCCCCTTGAGGACCAGAATAAGACGAGAATGCTCACTCTCAACACTGCTATTTAATATAGTGCTGAAACTCCTAGCTAGAGCAATCAGGTAGGAGGAAGAAATAAAAGGCATCCATATAGAAAGAGAGAATGTGAAATTATGTCTGTGTGCAGACAATATGATTCTATACCTAGAACACCTGATAGTCTCTGCCCAGAAGCTCCTAGATCTGATAAACAACTTAGGCAAAGTTTCAGCATACAACAATAATGCACCATATTCAAAAATCAACTCAGGCTAGATTACATACTTCAGTTTAAAGCCTAAAACTATGAAAACCCTGGAAGCAAATCTAGGAAACACCACTCTGGACATAGGTCTAGGCAAAGATTTCATGAGAAGATGCCAAAAGCAATTGCAACAATAACGAAAATTGACAAATGGGATCTAATTAAAGAGCTTTTGCACACCAAAATAAACTATCAACAGAATAAACAGACAACCTACAGAATGAGAGAAAATATTTGCAAACTATGCAACTGACCAAGGTCTAATATCCAGTATCTATAAGGAACTTAAACATACTAACAAGCAAAAAACAACTCCATTAAAAAGTGGGCAAAAGGCCTGGCGCAGTGGCTCATGCCTGTAACTCCAGTACTTTGGGAGGCCAAGTCAGGCAGATTCTTGAGGCCAGGAGTTGGAGACCAGCCTGGCCAATATACTGAAACTCCATCTCTACTCTAAATAGAAAAAATTAGCCAGGTGTAGTGGCGTGTGCCTGTAATCCAGCTACTCAGGAGCCTGAGGCCGGAAAATGGCTTGAACCCAGGAGGCAGAAGTTGCAGTGAGCCAAGATCATGCCGCTGTACTCCAGCATGAGTGACAGAGTGAGATTCTGTCTCAAAAAGAAAACAATAAAAGGCCAGCACAGTGGCTCATGACTATAATCCTAGCACTTTGGGAATCTGGGGCATAAGAATCACTTGAACCTGGGAGGCAGAGGTTGCAGTGAACCAAGATCATGCCATTGCACCCCATGCACTCCAGCCTGGGCAACAGAGCCAGACTCTGTCTCAAAAAAAAAAAAAAGTGGGCAAAGCACATGAACAGACACTTCTCAAAAAAAGACATGCATACAGCCAACAATCATATTAAAAAATGCTCAACTTCACTAATCATTAGAGAAATGCAAATCAAAACCACCGTGAGATACCATTTCACACTGTTCAGAATGGCTATAATCAAAAAGTCAAAAAATGACAGATGTTGGTGAGCCTGCAGAGAAAAGGGAACGCGTATACACTGCTGTTGGGAATATAAGTTAGTTCAACCATTATGGAAAGCACTTTAGTGATTTCTCAAGAACCTAAAAGAAAACTACCATCAACCCAGTAATCCCATTATTGGGTATATACACAAAGGAATATAAATTGTTCTAGCATAAAGGCACATGCATGTGTATATGCATTGCAGCACTATTCACAATAGCAAAGACATGGAATCAATCTAAATGCCCATCAATGGTAGACTGTATAAAGAAAATGTGGTACCTATACACCATGGAATGCTACATAGTCACAAAAAAGAATGAGATCATGCCCTTTTTAGCAACATGGATGAAGCTGGAGGTCATTATCCTATCTCCACTAAGACAAGAACAGAAACCCAAATACTTCGTATTCTCACCTATACGGGGGAACGAAGTATTGAGTACACATGAGCACAAAGAAGGGAATAATAGATACTGAGGCTACTTGAGGGTGCAGTGTGGGAGGAGGGTGAGAATTTAAAAACTACTGATCAGATACTGTGCTTATTACCTGAATGACAAAATGATCTGTAAACCAAAACCTGAGAAATTAAACTTACCTATGTAACAAACATGCATATGTACACCTGAACCTAAAGTGAAAGTTAAAATTTTTTTTTGCATATCACGTTGTACTTTTGCATTTGAACTATATGTATTTATATATTTATAAATATATATATATTTATATGCAATACAAATGGTGGGTCTGTTTGATCCACTGTTTTCTAGAAAAATTTCATTGTATTTCATTGTGGATTCTTTTTTTTTTTTGAGGCGGAGTTTCGCTCTTGTTACCCAGGCTGGAGTGCAATGATGCAATCTCGGCTCACCTCAACCTCCGCCTCCTGGGTTCAAGCAATTCTCCTACCTCAGCCTCCCAAGTGGCTGGGATTACAGGCACGTGCCACCACGCCCAGCTAATTTTTGTATTTTTAGTAGAGACGAGGTTTCACCATGTTGGCCAGGATGGTCTTGATCTCTTGACCTCGTGATCCATCCGCCTCAGCCTCCCAAAGTGCTGGGATTATAGGCGTGAGCCACCGCACCCGGCCTTCATTGTGGATTTAAGAGATAAGCTAATAAATTGATTTAAGCTCTAAAAGGTGTGATAGATGTATAGGATGTGTATACATATTATAGTAAAAGTCAAAATCCTTCTTTTCTCTCTTGAGGGAAAGATGTATTGTTTATACTTACTCTTTGGAAGGGCAATTATTCGCTTTAGTAAAACTCTGTAATTGGGGATGCAATGAAGTATAACAAAGCAATGATACTATGATAGTGTTAGGTTACAGATTCAATAAAACTGAAATATTGCCTCAACCCACCTGTCTCTCCTTCTGAGGCGCTCAGAAGATAGAAACACAGACAATTGCAAGTGAGACCAAGTTAAAACTTTAGATTACTAACAGGAATTTTGCTTCTAATCCCAAGTGTGAAGCTCTAATAACTTGGACTGGCTCCCATGGCTGGCTCATTTACCCAAGCAAAGTTGGCTTCAATGGCCTGAAACCAAAGCATCCTAAAGGCCCCCTTTGCCTCTCTTTCCCAACTTCAAAAGATACCACTTTACTAGAACAAAACGTCACCATTGTTCATAGCAGCATTATTCACAATAGCTAAAAATGGAAATAATCCAAATGTCCACCAGCAGATGAATGGGTAAACAAAATGTGACATGTGTATATAATATTATGCAGCCTTAAAAATAAATAAGATTCTATGAATTCTACAATATGGGTAAACCTTGAGGACATTATGCTAAGTGAATCAGCCAGATACAAAAGGACAAATATATGATTCCATTTACATGAGGTAGCTAAAGTAAGCAAATTCAGACATGGAAATATTTTGTAGAGAAGATCCTTTCATTCTGACACAAACATTTTGGGAAGATGAAAACACATTATGTAATGAAGTCAAGATATTGAATAAGTTGACAGTTCAATTTGGGTTACACAACTACAAATAAGACCACAACTGAATCTAATTTTTGTTGTTGTTGCCTGTTGGTTTATTTATTTATTTTTTGAGACGGCGTCTCGCTCTGTTGCCAGGCTGGAGTGCAGTGGTGAGATCTCGGCTCACTGCAGCCTCCACCTCCCGGGTTCAAGCGATTCTCCTGCCTCAGCCTCCCGAGTAGCTGGGATTACAGGTGCACACCATCACGTCCAGCTAATTTTTGTATTTTTAGTAGAGACAGGGTTTCACCGTGTTGGCCAGGATGGTCTCGATCTCTTGACCTCGTGATCCGCCTGCCTCGGCCTCCCAAAGTGCTGGGAGGTTTATTTTCAGTCTTCTCATTTAGTTTCCACCTTTCTCTCCTGACTTTCTTCTGTTTCCATTTTTTCCCACTCTAATTTTTCTCCATCTTTTAATTCTCTTCTTCAGTCATCTTACATCTTTTGCTGCTATTTCTTTGGCCTTCTCACCTGCACTTGCTCCTGTCTACCTCAGTCTTCCCCTCCTCTTTTTCCCCTAGGCTTGGAGTTCTACCCTATGGGTTTTGTAGAAAGATCAAAGCTTCTATCTGTCCTTTTGCTTTCAGCCCTATTCCTCAGTAATAACAATGGTGCGGAGAGACTCAGGATAGCCCAGGCATCTTAAACCTTATTGTGTAGACAGCCCCCAAAGAGAAAAAACTGATATAGCCTACTTTCAGTGACTAACAAGCTATTAATAGCTGGAGTGAAACAGATTGAATCATAAATTTTTTCACACGACATTACGACTGCAATCCGGTGTGAGATTCTACAAGCACGTAAAATATACTATCATTGAGGGCAGAGACAACTCACTAACCTTGCATATAGTTGACAAACAAATTATTTTTAAAATTTTTATTTTTAGAGACAGAGTCTTGCTGTGTTGCCTAGGCTGGACAACAGTGGCACAATCATGGCTCACTGCAGCCTCAAACTCCTGGGATCAGGTGATCCTCCCACTTCAGTCTTCTGAGTAGCAGGGACTACAGGCACATGCCACCTCACTTGGCTAATTTTTAAATGTTTTAATAGAAATCAGGTCCAGCTCTGTTGCCCAGGAGCTCAAGCAATCCTCCACCTTGGCCTCCTAAAGTGCTGGGATTACAGTCGTGAACCACCATGTGCAGCCTGAAAAACAAATACAAGTTTATTTTGATTGGATATAGCTTACAGTTGACATGGCTGATTTTAATCAGTTTAGCTAACTTAATCATCTACAGTCACAGAGTAAGATATTTTCTGGATAGACAATATGCTCTTACTATGCAGAACAGGATAGAGTTCCAGACAACGGGCCGTGGAACCCCGTCCCCTGAGTATGGATCCTGGAACTGTCCTTACTAGATCTATGGACATGGAAAAGCTACTTGAGTTCTAAAATATTTCTATTTTAAGTAATATCAGAGTCTTTATAACTATTTGGATTTACTTCTAATTACTGATGCAATGAAATATATTGAGAGCCATGAAATATATTAAGGGCACATTCAATGTCGGGTTGCTGTGAGGGTCGTAGCATTGGGCAGTCTCAGAAGTAAGATGGAGGTCTTCTTAGAAGTTCCTGAGCTATAAGGGAGGATGAAGCAAGGCTTTCATTGCTGTGCAGTGTGCAGACAACACACCTAGTATTTAGAGTGCTCTGGTTACCCCCACACTGAGGAATCAGAGACAATCTTTGCATGGCATTTCAAGGACGTCTTGTAGGACTCCAAGGTCCAGACATGTGATGCCAGGGAAAAACATTCCATTTTGAGTGAAGACATTGAAGGAAAGTGGGTGTCATCTACAGAGAACACAGCAAGCATGAAGACAGCCCTAGATAACAATGTAGGAAAGGCAGGTGGATGCTAGATTGCAGACAGCCTGAATGACAGGCTGGAGAACCACCATCTTCACACCTGCTTTTGGAACCATTAGATGTCATCCTAAGTGTCACCTTCCTTTTCTCCCTGTAGAGCAGTCTGTAGCCCTCTTTTGTCCCAAGAAACCCCCCTTCCATTTTCCACTCTAATAGACATTCGTCTGTCCATCCACCCACACCCTTCCAACTTTAGGCAGTGGAGACTTGCCTTTTAGTCCTTGGGCTGATGAGAACCAGCATTGGCACTGACAGCTGGAATCTGTTTCTGCTGCCAGTCAGCTTTCCAGCAAGTCCAAGGGGAACTTATGGGGGCCTATGTCACCTCCAACTCCATCCTCCACCTCTATCCTCAGAGTCAGCCCCTTGACCCCACAATGTGGTTTCCTGATCTTTGTGATCTGACTTCTGCTGGTGTGTTTTTGAGTCTCTGGAACCAACTCTAAACCCCACCCACTTGCTCATACTGCCAGGGTCCCTTCCCCTTAAGAACAACATCGTCTTTCTATCCCCACCTTCACTTCCACTGGATCTCTCCACTTCTTAGATATCATCACTAATCGTTCCAGTTACATACTACTGCTTAACAAACTGCCCCAAACTTAGTCTTAAAATAACAATTGATTATTACTATTATTATTTCTCATGTGGATCAGAAATCCAGATGAGGCAAAGAAGGGAAGCTCATCTCTGCTTCACATAATGTGGGCCACCAGTATGACTTGTAATGCTGGGGGACAGAATAGCCAGAGGCTGGCTGTGTCTTTGTCTCAGTCTCTGTCTGCCTCTCTCATTTCTCTCTGTTTTCTGTCACATGAACTCTGCATGTGGCTAGCCTGGGCTTCCTCACAGCATGGCAACCTCAGGGTAGCTAGACTTTTTAAATGATAGCTCACGGATTCAAGAGGAAAGAAGCAAACACTGCTCAATCCTCGTAAGGCCAGGTCTGTAGTGGCAGGGCATCACTTCTGTATTCTGTTGGTCAAAGCAATCACAATCCATCCCAAATTCAGCAAATGAGACATAGACTCACTTCTCTATAACATAAGGGTCAAAATTTTGTGGCCACTTTTTTTTTATATACTTTAAGTTCTGGGGTACATATGCAGAACGTGCAGGTTTGTTACATAATTATACACATGCCATGGTGATTTGCTGCATCCATCACTCCATCATCTACATTATATATTTCTGTTAATGCTATCCCACCCCTAGCCCCCCACCCCCTGACAGGCCCCAGTGTGTGATGTTGCCCTCCCTGTGTCCATGTGTTCTCACTGTTCAACTCGCACTTATGAATGAGACCATGTGGTGTTTGGTTTTCTGTTCTTGTGTTAGTTTGCTGAGAATGATGGTTCCCAGCTTCACCCATGTCCTTGCAAAGAACATGAACTCATCCTTTTTTATGGCTGCTTAGTATTCCATGGTGTATATGTGTGTGTCCACTTTTAATCAGCCACATGGAACTTGACAGGAGGAGTCTCCCACGTAGAAAGCTCCCTATTGCAGAGTGGACCAAACCTTCAAATCCCTCAGATATTCAGCCAACTGGATCAGACTTGACATTGTCTTTTTTCCTCTATATGGCAGATGAGTCCTGGAGTGCTGTGCTTTAAGCAAGAAATTTCTTTAAAACGTTATGCTTTAAACATTTGTGCAAATTTTTGGTTTCAGTCTAAACATGGTCTGTTATGTTAATCTCACATGTTTATTATTGCCTTAAAACTTCAGGTGAAATTGCCCTCCAGGAAAATGGGTCATAATTGTTCTTTCCTTGCTATGAACCTTGGTTTTCCATATGGTGGGTAGAGAAAAATTCTTAAGTAGCAGAGATTATTCATAATCACCTTAAAGAATGGCCAGGCGGAGTGGCTCACGCCTGTAATCCCAACATTTTGGGAGGCTGAGGCAGGTGGATCACCTGAGGTCAGGCATTAAAGACCAGCCTGGACAACATGGTGAAACTCCATCTCTACTAAAAATACAAAAATTAGCTGGGTGCATGCCTGTAATCCCAGCTACTTGGGAGGCTGAGGCAGGAGAATCGCTGAGCCCGGGAGGCAGAGGTTGCAGTGAGCCGAGATCGCACCACCGCACTCCAGCCTGGGCAACAGAGTGAGACTCCATCTCAAAAAAAAAAAAATGGCTCTGAGAATTACAAGAGTTGTTATTAACCATATCGTCTCTATTAACTGAACAAAACAAATAGTTTATACTCATTGAGTACTCTCTGTGTGCCAGGAACTCTTTTAAGGATTTTAATTTTATTAACTTATTTAATTACCACAACAACCTTGTGTGGTAGATTCTATTATTATCTCCATTTTATAAATGAGGAAACTGAGCCACGGAGAGGTAGCGGAGATGCGCTACTAGCTCTAGAGCCTGCACTCGTAGCCATGATACCAGTGTGCCTCCGTTTAATGCTTTAGAGCACAGGCACTGCCCGAGGACTGAATCTCACCCTTGGCAGCTCACAAATGTGACTCAGCAGTCCATCAAGCATGGACCTGTCTCTCCAGAGCAGTCTCTGGTCAACCCAGGGTGCCCAAAGATAAGATTTATTAATGTGCTTTTGAAAATCAGAATCACAGGGATGGAAATTCTTGAATGTCACTGAACAGCATATTCTGTTCCTCTAGGGAGCCTTTTACAGGTAGACAAACCACAGCCAAAGGGAAAAATGGACTCCAAACAAAAGAGATTGACAAGTCCAGGACTGCATGGTATTGGGCCAAGATTGTCTGATAGTCACACGTCTTTTGGACTAAAGAAATTCATTGCACCAAAGGAATTGCTCAATTCCGTTTTCTGGTTATCCCTTTTATGAAGAAGGATGCTAGAAATAATACCACAGGTGTTTCCCCTGCTGAAACCAGAACTGACTTTGAGAAGACCAGAACCCACTTGTTGCAGTTCACGTAGAATTGGCATCTACAATGAGTACCTGTGCACATTCAACGACACTTCATCTGCATCATTGACTCTTGCTTTGTGTTGCGCTAAGTAAAACGTCAAAATATGAGGCTGGGCGTAGTGGCTCACACCTGTAATCTCAGCACTTTGGGAGGCCGAGGCAAGCGGATCACAAGGTCAGGAGTTCAAGACCAGCCTGGCCAACACGATGAAACCCATCTCTACTAAAAATACAAAAAAAAATAGCCAGGCGTGGTGGTGGGCGCCTGTAATCCCAGCTACTTGGGAGGCTGAAATGGGAGAATGGCTTGAACCCGGGAGAGGGTGGTTGCAGTGAGCCAAGATCACACCACTGCACTCCAGCCTGGGTGGCTGAACAAGACTCCATCTCAAAAAAAATAAAAAGTCAAAATATGGTTGCATTTCAGTTTATGCAGACTTCCACTTGTACCTGAGTGCAACTCATGCCTTTTCTTGATTCCAAGCCTTAGTTTATGCTATTCCTGCTCTCCAGATTGCTATTCTCACCATCTTGTTACTACCCAAATCCTCTCTTTAACTCTTTAATGTTCAATTCTTATGTCACTATTCTGATGTACATGATTTCCCACTCCTGCCTGCCCTCACCCACGTGCAGAAGAAAATTATAGTGATTATTTTATTTTACTTCATATTATATTTTCTTATTTATATCTCTATCCCAACTCTTAACACCCTAGCCCACGATTCCCAGGGTGGTCTATCTTAGCCTTGCATGTGTAGAATTTGTGCTGTAGGTTTGAAATAATGAAACTCTTGTTATATGATTGTATCACAAACTTACATCTCTGGATTAAGCTTCAAAAACTCACTGATAACAATAAGCTGAATCCTAGGCATGCATAATATTGATACAACACATATTTATTTAGTGTCTACTACTTGCCAATCACGGGGCTCTGTGTTGGAGGGACAGTGATCTAAGATAGTCATGGTCTTTGACTTCGTGGAGCTTACAGCCTAGCAGGAAACATACGTAATGAAAGAAGCACTCACACCAACTGAAGGGCAGCAGGTGTGCTGTGATAAGGGAGGACAGGGTGTGAGGGGAGCTCACACCACAGAGTCCTAACTGAGCACGTGTTTGTAGGCAGATATTAAAGAGGATTTTTTAAAAAAATATGTGTCAGATAGGCAGAGATACAGAATAAAGTGTTCCAAAAAGAGAGATCAGCGCTTGAGAAGGCATGGAGGTGTGGTAGGAGATAACATATTGAAGGAAGTGAATGGGGTGGCTTGAGGAGAGAGAGAGAGCGAGGTAGCAGGGATGGGTGAAAGCTGCTGCCAAGAGGTAGACAGAAGCCTACGGCAGATGATTCAAGGATTTTCAGCCACTTTATGGCATTCGCACATTACCCTAAAACCAGTGGGAAGACACTGATCATTTTTGTCCTGTTTTTAGAAAAGTTGCTCTGGCTGCTACATAGAGAAGATTTTGAAGAACAAGGAGTAAGAAAGGAGTGTGAGCTTGGACTTTGATGTATCTATCCTCTCTGTGTCTCAGTTCTTCACTGTGAAGTATGGAAAATAATCATCTCTTTCTCATAAAGCTGTCATGAGGAATAAATGGATTCCTCATCCATTTATACATAAATGTTCTACATATTGTATGCATAAACTATTCTACACATTGCCTGGCCAAATATTGGCCTTTCATTAAACATTAGCTATAATGATTAAAGCATTTATTCTTGTACTTTCAGGAAAAAACTGACACACACACATGTAAGTGTGCATCAGATTTTGAATTAGCGATTTCCGTTTTTCTTTCATTTTTATTATTAAATACTTAGCTCTTACCCTTTTGCTACAAACCAAGTTGATTTCAGGGCATGAATTATATGTCACGATTCTGTAAGCACAATTTAGACAATATTTCCAGAAGAGTCTACTTCTTCAGAAAGTGGAAATGAGGCCAGTGTGTAGGGCAATCATTTCAGACTGACAGACTCTGAGGAATGCTTATACACTGTTGGTGGGAGCATAAATCAGTTCAACCATTGTGGAATTAGTTCAGGCAGTGTGTCAATTCCACAAAGACCTAAAAACAGAAATACCATTCGACCCAGCAATCCTATTACTTGAGTATATACCCAAAGAAATATAAATCATTCTATTATAAAGACACACGCACACATATTATGTTCATTGAGGTACTATTCAGAATAGCAAAGACATGGAATCAACCTAACACCCATCAATGATAGACTGGATATAAAGAAAATGTGGTACATGCACGTCATGGAATACTACACAACCATTAAAAATAACGAGATCATGTTCTTTGCAGGAACAAAGCAGGATCTTTGCAAGAACAAATCAGGGTCTTCTAAGAAGCAGGGCCAGGTTACCCATGTCTAAGGGTGTGCCAGAAGAAGACAGTGAAAGCAAAGTGTTCATAAGTTCTTGGCTTACTGAGCAAGCAGGCAGTCTCAGAATCTTTTGAGTCAGCTGCCACTCCTGACCCTGGCCATTTTGCCTGATAAAGATTATCATCAAAGACATCAGCAAAGGCACCTTCTCTGGCTTAACAGTTGGGCTTCAGCAGTGAGGAATAAAGCTTGTCCTAACCCTCTCTCCCTCTCCCTATTCCCACATATACATAGAGTTTCCGTGAGAGTCGTTTTTTGGAGCCTCGGCTTCTGTCCTCAAGAGTCACAAAAAAGAAAGGAAAATACAGAACCCCAAACAGGCACACACCCTCACATATCCATCCCTGTATATCCATTATGCTGTAGTTTTTCTCATTTTATGAAAAGGAACATAAAATAAAAGCAAACAAAATGGAAAAAAACTAACAAAATTAAAATCCTACCTTCTAATTAACAACATAAGAAGAATGTGCCTAAGGAAACTCTAAATACCCAGTGTTTCCTCTCCTGACTTCCCTGAGGTGGAATGGATAAGATCTCTATAGAGTTAAAGATCAATTAGAGAGAAACATGGTTCCAGACTAGCCTGCTTCTGTAGGACAAGGAAACAGATGCGTGAACAGAATAATTATATTGTGGAACATATTATAATAGAGTTCTGTATATATGGTATGCTTACTCTACAGGTGTGGGACATGTAACCCATCTTGGGAAAGAAAAGGTGGTCAGGACCTATATGCATAAAGGTCTCTCTGTGAAAATGTGGAATGATAGATACTGGAGACCTGGTAGGGTAGGAGGAAAATGAGGGATGCAAAATTACTTAACGGGTACAATGTACTTCATTCAGGTGAATGATACACTAAAAGCCCAGATTTACCACCATGCAATATATCTATGTAACCAAACTACATTTGTACTCCTTAAACTTAAACAAAAAAGGTCTCTCTATGCCAAAATAAAATTTCAGACCAAGGACTGATATGTACCTTATGTGGGCTCATCAAAGCTTTACTATGGGAAAGGAGGGAGTCGGATTTCAGAAGGCAAGAGTAAAGACCTTCAGTCATTCAAGAAAAAAAAATCAGTGAGCACTTACTGTGTGCCAGGCACTTTTCTAGGGACTTGAAATACAACATTAACCCAAACATACAAAAATCCCTGTCCTTGTGAAGTCAAATAGAAGAAAAATAGGATATAGTGTTTCACTAGGGGAAGCACGGTTTTTCAGTTTGTGGAGCTAATCTGTATTGAGTGGTATATGTATGTTTTATGCATTTGTCAAAACCTACAGAACTTTGGATCTAGAACTAGAAATACCATTTGGCCCAGCCATCCCGTTACTGGGTATATATCCAAAGCATTATAAATCACTCTATTATAAAGAAACATGCACACACATGTTTATTGTGGCACTGTTCACAATAGCAAAGACTTGAAACCAACCCAAATACCCATCAAGGATAGACTGGATAAAGAAAATGTGGCACATTTACACCATGGAATACTATGCAGCCATAAAATAGGATGAGTTCATGTCCTTTGCAGGGACATGGATGAAGCTGGAAACCATCATTCTCAGCAAACTGACACAAGGACAGAAAACCTAACACCACATGTTCTCACTCATAAGTGGGAGGTGAACAATGAGAACACATGGACACGGGGGGGGGGAACAGCACACACCCGGGCCTGTCACGGGGTGGAAGGCTAGGGGAGGGATAGAAGGAGGGTGAGGCCCTAGGGGAGGGATAGCATTAGGAGAAATACCTAATGTAGATGACGGGGTGATGGATGCAGCAAACCACCACCATGGCACGTGTATACCTGTGTAACAAACCTGCACATTCTGCACATGTACCCCAGAACTTAAAGTATAATAAAAAAGTGAAACTTAATATATGCAAATTTTTAAAAATCAACCAGGAGATCAGGGGATCCCAGGATGAGATGTAGACTGTGACAGAAGAATCTAATGGTGTTACAAATGTAAGCCATAATTTCATGAAAGAGAATGAAGACAAAATGTCCTGACCTAAGTCACTTTGGAAAATGGTGTTTCACTATACACTGCAAGACTAAAAACAAAAGGGGTGATATATGAACACTCTAGTCTAGTTGATAAGGTCGCTTGCCATAGGGGTACAGGTTAATAATTCTGACATGGCTGTACATGTATACTGGGATGAGCAATTAAGTAAATGAGTGGTAGGAGCCAGTTTTCTCACTGTTGGTGAGGAAGGCTCCAGATAAGCAAGGGGAGATCAGAATGGACTGACCCACGTGGTACTGGATTAGAGTCAGAGACATCAAAGTAAACTCATATTTAGCCTGATATAGATACAGATGGATAGATACAGAAGTAATTGTAAAGGTGAATGCATACATGAGCTTGTATATACACATGTATCTCCTGGCTCTGTCCTCTGAGAGGTCCTAAAAGCAAAGACACCCTTGTAGTAGCAACAGGCATGCCTAGCTCCCAGATCTTGGTTCCTTTTTTTTTTTTTTTTTTTTTTTTTGATACAGTCTCGCTCTGTCACCAGGTGTCAGGCTGGAGTGCAGTGACACGATCTCAGCTCACCGCAACCTCCGCCTCCCAGGTTCAAGCAATTCTCCTGCGTCAGCCTCCCGAGTAGCTGGGACTACGGGAGCACACCACCATGCCCAGCTAATTTTTGTATTTTTTCAGTAGAGACGGGGTTTCACCATGTTGGCCAGGATGGTCTCGATCTCTTGACCTCATGTTCTTCCTTCCTCGGCCTCCCAAAGTGCTGGGATTACAGGCTTGAGCCACTGCGCCCAGTCCTAGATCTTGGTTTCTAACAATATTTTCTAATGAAAGAAACTGGGAATTCTTTAGAGACATATCTTATTTAAAGGCTAGGGCAGGAAACATACACAATGAGCCTGGAGTGTCTTGTAGTGCTAAAAAGTAAGAAAGTGCTCAAATAAAACAATGGTAGCATGTCAGAGGGACCCAAGAGCCAACTGAAAGAGTCTCCAGTGGCCAAGGCTGGAACAATTTGAGCAACAAAATATATAACATAGTATTGGAATATAACCCAGAGTATAAAACCAGTATCTGTGAGTCCATACTGATACAAGTAGATGATTGAATAAATAAATAAATGGAGAAGACATGTATCTCCTATACAGAAGTCCAAGTAAGGTAGAGACTCCCTCCTGAAGAAGGTATAGTCTAAGCCCCCAACTTTGAGCATGGACTGTGCCTAGTTATTTCCAGAGTATGAAAAGGAAGGGTAAAGTAATTTTATAATGGTGAAACCCAACAAACACTACCCTAGTAGATCAAAGTCAACATCAACAGTGATAAATCACATTGATTTATAGTATGCACCCTTGATATATTATAATATGATGAGAAGGGCTTTTTACCTCTATGTCCTTACTCCCCAAAACCCCCAGTCTAAACATTAGAAAAACTTCAGGAAAACCTCAGTTGAGGAACATTCCACAAAACAGCTGAGCAGAACTGTTTTCAAAACTGTCAAGTTAATCAAAAACAAGGAAAATCTGAGAAAGAGATTTTCTCAGAAGAGGCTAAGGAGACACGACTAAATGCCATGTGCTGTCCTGGATAGAATCCTGGACTAGACAAGGAAAACTAATGAAACCTGTATAAAGTATGCAATTAGTTAATAATAGTGTATCAGTATTGATTCCTTAGTTGTAATGAATGTAATATAACAACTCAAGTTGCTAACAATTGGGAAAATTGGGTTAGGGTCATACAGGAACTCTATTATTTTTACAACTTTTCTGTAAAGTTAAAAGTATTCTAAAATAAAAGGTATTATTTACATTAAAATAACCAAATAATTACAGAGATTTATTGTAAACTCTGTGGAAAAAAAACAAAACTGGGTGAGGAAGCTTGGATGTGGAGGGAGGGGCTGGGTTTTATTGTATAGATAGTGGTCAGGGAAGAGCTCTCTCAGAAGACATTTGAACAGGCGTGACGGAGTAGAGTCGCAAGTCACATGGACACCAGGTGGAAGAGCATGCCAAGAAGTGAAGACAGGAAAAGCAAAAGATGGACGTGGGAGTTCAGGAAGGAGCCTACTGAAAATAGCTCAGGTGCAACAGAGAGAAGGTCCGAACTAGGGCAATGGTGGGAAGCAAGAAAGACAGGGGACAGACTTGAGAAGTCCTTATTTCATGGAGCAGAAAAAAAGAAGAGGAATAGTCTGGAAAGAGAAGGTCCCCAGCACCTTATACAGTTGCCATGCCATTGCGTGGCAATGCTCAGAGTCCTATGGCTTTGCACAGTACCACATGGCTTCACATGGTACTTACTGAATCAAATCTTCACTGCAATCCTGGTGTCCTGGTCCACACTTCTAAGAATCAGGACAGGCCGGGCATGGTGGCTCATGTCTGTAATCCCAGCACTTTGGGAGGCCAAGGCAGGTGGATCATGAGGTCAGGAGTTCAAGACCAGCCTGGCCAACATGGTGAAACCCCTTCTCTACTGAAAATACAAAAATTAGCTGGGTGTAGTGGTGCATGCCTGTAATCCCAGCTACTCGGGAGGCTGAGGCAGGAGAATTGCTTGAATCAGGACCCAAGAGGTGGAGGGTGCAGTGAGCCAAGATCACACCACTGCACTCCAGCCTGGGCTACAGAGCGAAACTCCATCTCAAAAAAAAAAAAAAGAATCAAGACATTGCACCTCAGGTTCAGATTTGTCCAGCTCACATCTTGCAAAAGCAAACTGGAAACTTGAAACTAGGTTTTCTGATTATATATCTTGTGATCCTCCATCTGTCCTCCATACCTTCTATGACATTACTAGGGTATCACGGAGGAGACTAAGACTGTGTGAACTGCAAAGTCTAGGAATTTTGATGGAACAAAGTCCACCCCTAAAACCCTGAGGGCAGATCCTGGCCCATTTAAGCCCAACTCAGAGAGAGACTTTTTAAAAAGTTGTGTAAGTCCTGATATTAATAATGTTTCTTCATAACCTACATATAAAAAGTCAGAAGGACAGATTACTGCTACTATCAAGCCTAGACTTCTGACCATCCTTTGCTATCCCAAATGTACCTTAGGGCCTCATGCCACACATTGTGTGTGTGTGTGTGTGTGTGTGTGTGTGTGTGTGTGTGTGTATGTGTGTGTGCGTGCGTGCATGTGTGCACATGTGGTCTTGAGTGTGTATCTCCTAAATTTCTCCATTGTGAAACATACATTCCTCTTTCTCCTTTTCCCATATATACATATGTTCCTAGAGTTCCCAAGGGCTGTAACTACCCTAGACAAATTTTTCCAAGCCAATAGCAGCTGGCTCTAAGTGATTAGCTGAGAGTGAAATCAATTGCAGGAAACTGTAACGATAAAGCAAGCTCTTCACAGCCCTCAGACCTTGAGGAGATAATGGTGGAGACTGGGAACAGAGCAGAACCCCAAGTTCTCTATCTGAAGTCACTCTAAATCTATTTGATTATAAGATCATGGTTTTTTTTCTCTTTTCTTCTTCTTCTTTTTTTTTTTTTTTTTTTTTAGACAGAGTCTCCCTTTGTCACCAGGCTGGAGTGCAATGGCTCGATCTCGGCTCACTGCAGCCTCTGCCTCCTGGGTTCAAGCAATTCTCCTACCTCAGCCTCCTGAGTAGCTGGGATTACAGGTGCATGCCACCACACCCAGCTAATTTTTGTATTTTTTAGTAAAGACAGGGTTTCACCATGTTGGCCAGGATGGTCTCGATCTCTTGACCTCGTGATCCGCCTGCCTCAGCCTCCCAAAGTGCTGGCACACCCGGCCCAGATCCTGTTATAATTAAATATTATGAGGCTTCAGAATCCTTAGACCCCTGAAGCTGTTGGCCATGTCCCAAACCCAGTGTCACCACTCCCCTCAGTCCTCCAAACCAGGATTTCTTCTCATCCCCTGAACCCCACCCTTGACTGTATCCTCCTGAAAGATTATATGGAGTGCATTTTAGCATTCTGAAGACTTTGTGAGTATTGAGTTTTGCAAAAGAGAAACTAATCTTGAAGCAATGAGAAATTTGAGTGTGTGGAAAGATTTTTTTTCTCAAGTACATATTGACCCCAAAGAGGAAAATGCATGCTTATTAAAATACTTAGTTGGTCATAATAATTTAATTTTTCTAACAATATAATTTAACTTGATCACTCTTCATTTATATATAGATTTTTAGAGTAGTGTTCGCCCTCTTTCTCTTACCTACTCTCTTTTCGCCTTTCTAAAAGATATATATTAATCTCCAGGCTTCATTGCCTCAAAAGTGGATTCAAGAACTTCTTCAACTGTTAAATTACTCCCTGTTCCTGAAGGGAAATAATTGGAACGTCACCATCTGCAGCCATCTTGGAGAAAGGCATGATTTTGAAGGAAGGCATTCAATTAAATAACATTCTGATTTTAAGTTAAACTGTCCAAGAGTTGACTTCCTCGACAGCTCTGATTCAGACCTCCCAAAATGTTGCACACTCTGACTCATGCTTCCTTCTGGAAATGACAAAACTTCCTCACCACCCTGATCTAAGCCGTCTGCTCTTGGTCCTCTGTGCTCTCAGGAAGGGATTGGGTCGTATGTTACATTTTTTCCATGGTGAGCAAGGAAATCCATCTTTTGTTTTTTCAAAGGGAGAAACATATACGCGTGTGTGTGTGTGTGCATGCACACACACACACAAGTCAAAGAATGACACACTGAAAATTCTGAAAATTAACACCGGGGAGAACACTCCCTCCCTCCACACCCCTGGAAAATAAATAAACGCTGTTTAAGAATTGTAGAAACAAGAGGGAGCTGATTTTTTTTAACCATTTATGCTCCAAATATTTTTTTAAATGTTCAATTTTCTAAATAAAGAAATGCATCATAACTTTACAAAGCTAACGTGTTTTATTAATTATGGTGATCTGAAAAAGCTTGGATTTTTTGAGTAACTAATAATCAGTGTTGGGCATCACTGATCCGTTTCCCAGGGAGGTTGCATTCCCCGTGTCTCTGAAGAGATGCTTGAGGGAAAAGCCATGCTGGGGAACAGAGGAGAGAAGAAGGTGTTCAATAAAGTGACAGAAGTGATATCATTTAAAGACATGTAATTTTCAAGTAGGCAGAAGAATCACAATCTAAATACATAACCAAATTTGGTTTCAATTGATTATCTTCTATAAAACGAAAGAGGAAAGATACATGAAAACAAATGGTAAATGTCAAGTTGAAAATGGTTTTGGGGGGATGGGCCAAGATGGCCAATTAGAAGCAGCTGCAGTGTGTGGCTGTCATGGATTAAATTCTACACCTTCAACTGAGGTATCCAGCACTGGGACTGACTAGGTAATCAGCAAGACCCATGGAGAGCAGGAAAAGCAGCAGGGGCAACGGCCCACCCGGGAGTGACACAGTGCAATGGGGGCTGAGCTAGTAATTTAATTGAAAATGGAAAAGTGGATCAGATGATTCCCATAGACCCTTCCAATTTGAAATTCTATGACCTGATATTTTGTTTACCTCCGTGGAATATTTTCTCTTTTCAAAGGAGACACCAAGATCTATTTCCTATTCCTGTTAACAGCTCTTGACTGTGAACTGGGAACCCCAATGGCTCTGCCAAGCCCAAGTGCTAGGAAACAGGGCCTAGGAACAGGGTATTCACCTTCCCTACCCCATCTGGACCTCTCTCCACTGGCAGATCAGATGGCCCCTGGCTTGAATCTATGAGAGGTGTAGAGGTCTCCTAGGACCTAATGGCAGAATTCTTATGCTCATCATTAATCACTGTTCATTGGTGTTTCTTTCCTATGACTTTATGAGTAGGTAAGAGAAGTCCCATTCATTCCACATGCATTTATGTGTGCATGGTGTATGTATGCTTAAACCACTGTACCGAACACTGGGGATAGAACAGAGTTGGGTTTTCCTGAGCCCATTAGCAGTTGTGCAATTGTAGTTTTGATTAGGGAGGCAAAGATACTCATATTAGAGACCCACAATAGCCTTTGAAGTTTCACCAGTAATTATTCATTTTTTGAATCTTCTGGGATTTTTGGATTTTCAGAGTACTCTATTACAAATTTGTTTTAAGTACTCAGAAGGAGGGAGAAATCCACTCAATGGCTCTGAAGGAATGGGATGAAGAGGAGGAAGAGCTGGGGAGGGGTGAAGAGACACCAGAGAATGGCTGGTATAATCAATGAGGGGCGTGGATAATAAATAGGTCCCAGGAGGCCAATGCTTATAGAAAACAAAAATTTCAAATGAAACATTAAACTAAGATCTGTATTCTGATGGTAGCCTATATCAGTCGCTCAACTGGCCAGCAAACATGGAGCTCTTATTATTTTTCAGGCACTCTTCCAGATGCTGGAGATACAGCAATGAACATGATAACTGTTGGACTAAAGGAGCTTAAAGTATAAAGAGAGAAAGAGGGGAAGGGAGGGAGGAAAGAAGGAGAGAGGTAATTTTCAGAGCATAATAATGACCAACCACTAAGGAAATAAAAGAGAAAGATAGTACAGTTTGTGAGTAGGGTGTATGGAAGGAGGTACTCTAGTTGGTGTGGTCACAGGAAAATTTTGCAGGAGCTAGGGCCTGAATAATGACATACAGGTTAGCCTTGTAGATTTCGGAGGAAGGAGTTCCGAGTTGAAAGAACAGCAAATGCAGAGGCCTTAATGGCCTGCTTAAGGGTCAAAAAGAAAGCCAGTATGACTGGATCATAGTGGATAAGCACAGAAGGTGGTAGAAGATAAGGCTGAAGAGGTAGGCAGAGTCTAGCTCTTGCAGGGCCAGCTGATGTAATAATATGAGCAGCTAGCATTTGTGGCATCCTTGGACAGTGCTAACTACGTTGTAGGGATTTGCTTTTTTCCCCCTCACATCTACCTCATGAGATTGTTGCTATTTCCAGTGGCCACACAATCAGTGGTAAGTGCTAGAGCTGAGGTGTGACCCCTAATAGGGGTCAGACCCTAAAATCGATTTTCATTCTCAATTTATTGCTACATCAAAAATATAAGTGGTCTTAAAAACCGTTTTGGGCACACATGAATGAAGCATGCTCAGGATCATCATCTATCATAAGATCTATAAGGCACTATGAAAGGGATCCTCTTTGTGTTAGTCTGTTCTCACATTGCTCTAAAGAAACACCTGAGACTGAGTAATTTGTAAAGAAAAGAGGTTTGATTGGCTCATGGCTCTGCAGGCTGTACAGAAAGCATGACACCGGCATCTGCTCGGCTGTTGGGGAGGCCTTAGGAAACTTACAATCACGGTGGAAGGTGAAGGGGAAGCAGGCACTTCACATTGCCAGGGCAGATGCAAGAGAAGTCAGGGGAGGTGCTACACACTTTTAAACAACCAGATCGCATGAGAACTCACTCACTATCACAAGAACAGCACCAAAGGGATGGTGCTAAACCATTCATGAGAAATCCACCCCCATGATCCAATAACCTCCCACCAGGCCCCATCTCCAACACTAGGAATTACAACTTGACCTGAGATGTGGTGAGAACACAGATCCAAACCATATCACTCTTTGAAAGTCTGTATAAGAGTAGAGAATGGTGTCTGGAGTACTGCCCCTGTGTGGCTGCTTCGTCTACTTCCTATGGGTAAAATGTCAATTTCCCTTCCCTCACTCACACTCAACCCCAATACCACCCAACACCACCTAGTATGGTGCCAAACTGACTCTGACATCTCTTTTTTTTTTTTGAGATAGAGTCTCACTATGTCACCAGGCACCAGGCTGGAGTGCAGTGGCACGATCTCAGCTCACTGCAGCCTCCGCCTCCCGAGTTTAAGCGATTCTCCTGCCTCAGCCTCCTGAGTAGCTGGGACTACAGGCGCACGCCACCACGCCCAGCTAATTTTTTTATTTTTAGTAGAGACAAGGTTTCACCATGTTGGCCAGGATGGTCTCAATTTCTTGACCTCATTATCTGCCCATCTTGGCCTCTCAAAGTGCTGGGATTACAGGTGTGAGCCACCACGCCCGGCCGACTCTGACATCTCTTTAGAAGACATTCCCTAGAAGCACTGAAGAAAGGCAAGAAATATGCTGGAAAACGCATCAGGAGCCCTTGAGCTGGGCTTATTCCTGCGTTCATCACACTGAAGGGTTGTTGACAATAATCGTGTATCTTTTTCAGCCTCCCTCTTCACACCTATGAAACAAAATTGTTCCTATTTGGAATAATGTAACAGTAGTCAGAGGTAACTCAGGAGCCCCCTAGGAGATGCTGTAAACTTGTCATGTTAACTGGCTGAACTTGTCATGTTAACTGGCTGAACTGCCATCCTTAAGCCCCACTGAAATTTGCAAAGTGACTGCTATAGTAAGCAGAATAATAGCTCCCAAAGATGTCCATGTCCTAATCACTGGAACCTATTTATGAAGTGTTACCTTACATGGCAAAAGGGACCTGAAAGATGTGATTAACTGAGGGATCTTCAGATGGGGAGATTAGCATGGATTATCAAGGTGGGTCCAACGTAATCACAAGGTCCTTACAAGAGGGAAGCAGGAGCATTAGTGTCAGGGTGATATGATGTGAGACAGACTTAATCCACTGTTAATGGCTTTAAAGATAGAGAATGGTGCCACAGGCCAAGGAAAGTAGGCAGCCTCTAAAGCCGGGAAAGGCAAGAAAATGGATTCTTCCCTGACGGCCTCCAAAGAAACGATCCCTGCTGACACGTTGACTTCAGCCTACTTAGACTGATTTTGGATTTCTGGATTCCAAAACTGTAGAATAATAAATTGGTATTGTTTTGGGCCACTAGGTTTATGATAATTTGTTACAGCACTAATAGGAAACTCACACAGTTGGCCTGAGCTTTGACAATGCATGCCAGTATTAATGTTTTATCATAAAGTCTCATAAGAACTCAGGAAAGTTTGAAATTTGTGCCTCTCAACTTGGTTACTTAAATTTGTGCACTGATTTCTGCATTGATTCATTCAGACATTTTAAAGAGTCATTCTCCCCCACACCTTCACCCCTGTTATCCTGATTTTTTCTGCAACGTCAGGTTTTTGTCAATTCCTACCTCATAAGACACTGTTCTGCAGAGGGGAAACAGCTGAATCAAAAAGAAAAATCCAGCCATATGCAAAAGTATTTATGTTTTAAAGAAATGTGCCATGTATCGGCCCCGTATCTGTTCTATGAAGGACGTGACACAAGAAAGTGACTTTTCTCTGTGTCTCTTGAATGGAATTCCGTGAAAGTACAGAATTTTCTTTGGATGCCAGAGCCATGTGCAGTATATATTGACAGATTCCACAATGCTCATTCATTAACTAAATACAATGAGAGCTTCGAGGGCTTTAAAACGGAGCTGTAGCCTCCTATATCGGTTTTGGGGGCATCTTAAAGGGAACACTTAACTCCACCTGTTATCAGAGTAAACGTCTCATAAACAGGACATGGTAGGGGTCAGTCCTTTGCTAAGTTAAATCAAAGAGGTTTGAATCCCTGTAACTTCCAACATGTCTGTAAATGAACACAGAAAGGCTGTCTTCTCGGCCAGGTGCGGTGGCCCATACCTGTAATCCCAGCACTTTGGGAGGCCAAGGTGGGCAGGTCACTTGAGGTCAGGAGTTCGAGACCAGCTTGACCAACATGGTGAAACCCCGTCTCTACTAAAACTACAAAAATTAGCAGGGCGTGGTGTCACTCGCCTGTAATCCCAGATACTCAGGAGGCTGAGGCAGGAGAATCACTTGAACCCCGGAGGCGGAGATTGCAGTGAGCCGAGATCATGCCACTGTACTCCAGCCTGGGCAATAGAGCAAGACTCCATCTCAATAAAAGAAAAAGAAAGGCTGCCTTCTCTTGGCACCACCTTGGAGAACTGAAGAATAGATTTCTTGATCTATCTCTGTGAGAAGAGCTGAGCTGGGCTTCTCAACTTCTGAGGCTGGACACATGAGTTCCATTTCCCATCTGCTTGAGCGATGCCAACATTTATTGAAGCTCTGAAGCTACAGTTGCTATAGAAACCAACCGGGTCAGCCAGGCACAATGGTTCATGCCTGTAATCCTAGCACTTTGGGGGGCCTAGTCAGGTGAATTGCTTGCACCCAATAATTCAAAACAAGCCTGGGCAACATAGCAAAAGTCTATCTTTACAAAAACGTGCAAAAATTATCCGAGCATGGTGGCACGTGCCTGTAGTCCCAGCTACTCAGGATGCTGAGGTGGAAGGATCTGCTGCGGCCAGGAGGTTAAGCCTGCTGTGATCATGCCACTGCACTCCAACGAGGATGAAAGAATGACATGCTGTCAAAAGAAAGAAAGAGAGAGAGAGAGAGGGAGGGAAGGAAGGAAGGAAGGAAGGAAGGAAGGAAGGAAGGAAGGAAGGAAGGAAGGAAGGAAGGAAGGAAGGGTAGGAAACAGATGAGATGTTGATATTCTTAGATTGTGCCTCACTTCACCCAGTATGACAGAATGAGATCCTATCAAAAGAAAGGAAAAAAAGAAAGAGAGAGAGGAAGAAAGAAACCAATGAGATGTTGATATTCTTAGATGAGATAATTAAATAATTTGAAAGTAATTATCTACATCAAATGAAGATTCTGTGTGAATTACACACTGTGGGTTTCTTTTCAACCTAACACTGGGTAGCAAACACTGCAGTTTAATGTCCTGTAAGAAAGTTCTTCTTCAGCTTTTTTGAGTTTAAAACAGTAACAATCACAGGGATTTTTTTAAGCCATAAAGCCTTTTTGATTTTCAAGTTAAAGAATGGACTAAATTGCCTTCATACATCAAAAAATATTTTTAAAAAGACTGACCTTAAAAGATCAATGTAATTTTTCCTTCTGTTATAACCTCAAATTACAAATCCCATTTAAACTTCTCTTTTCTATGAAACAAATGGGAAGCAGGAAAGGGAAACTAAAATATTGGTGCAAATATGGGGTGTTTTTAGAAGTGCAAAAAAGTCTGCATGTACACAAGTTATAAGTATTACAAGTATTTTAACTTTTTTAGAAAGCTAAACACAAAGGAAATCTATTTAACCTTTAATCAAAATATTCTCATATTTGCTTTTCTCTTCTTCATTCTCTACGATTGGAATGCAGCAAGCAGAATTATTTTTAGTGAATTCCTGCCTCGTTAATCAGATATTGGTGATGTTCCTTTATGTATCTAGTTGCTTAATGAAGATCCCATATCGTTTAAGAGTTTGTAGCATGTTGAGAAAATTATGGATACTTACATGTTAAATAACATTTGCTCAATCCAGAAGTTTTCACCAAATCTGAGAGCCTTTTTAAAAAGGCTTTTTAAGTGGTCAAGGTACATTAAACCTGGAACTAAAAGGTCACTAAGAGGTTCCAAGACACTCAGATTTTCAGTGAAGTGTGATTCCCTTCTGGAAGACACATGGGTGAGAGAAAGAGATCAGTGCTGATTCTCTCCACACAAATATTTTTAGAGAATGGAGGAGGGGTGTTTTGGAGGACACGGCCCTTTAAGACCAGAAATTACAACATAAGGGCCACAGGCTGATCCAGGCCACAGACACCAGACACACACACACGCATGCGCATGCACATGTGTATATATAATGTGCATATGTATACATATATATGTTACATACATATATACTACATATATATATGACCTGCATGATGTGTTGAAAACATTTTAAATTACTTGCCACTACTCAAAAACCAGGACTGCAATCTGGATTTGCCACTTCTCTTGAAGATCTGGTCCCCAGGGCCACATTCCCTTGTAGTAACAGCTGATCATCATTCTCCCTGGGCCAGCCTCACTGATTTGTATTCCCTACCCAACCTGTAGGCTCATGGGTTGGTAAACCCAGCTTGGTGTGCGGGGAAATCCAGCCATTGCTTTTCTGGTAATTCTGGAACATTCATGTCTGCTGATGGTTCTGCTAACTAGGAACTCTCAGTCCTACATGTCCTGGGTGAGAAGTGTCTCAGCTGAAACGCTTCTTAGGAAAATTCTAGGAGCTCTTAGTGAAATTGAAAAAATTGAGAGGCCTTGTTCATACACAGGAATGCTTAATAAAACTATGACTAGGGCTGAGCGTGGTGGCTCACACCTGTAATCCCAATGCTCTGGGAGGCTGAGGTGGGTGGATCACAGGTCAGGAGTTCAAGACCAGTCTGACCAACATAATGAATCCCCGTCTCTATAAAAATACAAAAAATTAGCCTGGCGTGGTGACTCTGTAATCTCAGCTACTCAGGAGGCTGAGGCAGGAGAATTGCTTGAACCCAGGAGGTGGAGGTTGCAGTGAGCCGAGATCACGTGTCTTAAAAAAAAAAAGTATGAATAGGTTCTAGTCTCCACAAGTCTTTTATCCTGTGCTGATATTGAAGCCAAGAGTGGCCGTTAGACAAATTATGAAGTAGATGAGATTAATCTTTACTGTTCACACTCTCCCCTATTATCTCCTTGGAGGAATTTGTTGCTAACCAATCAGATGCCCTGTCCATTAACACACCATCACTCTCAGCTCTTCAATGGCTTCCCATCATATTAGAATAAAATCCAAAGTCCATATCATAACCAACAAAGCTCTACATGATCCAGTCCCTGCCTACATTTCCATATTCATCATCTGCTAGCATTCTCTCCCTCCCTCGTTGTCCCCTAGGCACACTGGCATTCTTGCCATTTCCCAAACAGACCAAGCAGGCTCCCATATGAAGGCCTTTGCTCATGATATTCTCCAAACCTGGAAATTCCTTCCCATAGATGGGGATACGGCTGGCTTCTTTACCCCACTTAGGTCTCTATTCAAATCTCACCTTTATAAATAGCCCATTCTCCTATTTGAGTCCATCACTCTCTACCCCTTTGCCTTGCTTTATTTTCACATCCTTCAGCATTAATCCAACACTCTATAGGAAGTTCTTACTTTGTGTGGTAGTAGGAAATCATAAAAATGGCCATGCAAGCTGACACGATGTAAAGCATCCTTCATAATCGATAAGGAAAATAATAATTGCTCCATGAATGACCATAAAAAACTTTTTGCCAAAACATTAAAAACTCTTTTACTATTGGCTATAAATGTATAGGATAATGAAAAAAATGTAA
Source organism: Cheracebus regulus (assembly GCA_963574635.1). NCBI lineage: Eukaryota > Metazoa > Chordata > Mammalia > Primates > Pitheciidae > Cheracebus > Cheracebus regulus. Next base: position 1,088 of record CAUYQU010039337.1, on the reverse strand, counting down.
AATGAATATTTATTTACTAAACTGTAATTTAAAACACTAGAGATATTAAGAATTAAAATGTTTTCATTTCTTTGTAGAAAAAAATCAATTAAATGGATATTTCTCAAAAGAAGATAAAGAAGGAGAGAGATCCAAGATGGCCGATTAGCAACACCTCAGGAATGTAGCTCCCAGTGAAAGCACAGAGAACGAGTGGACGCTGCACTTTCCGACGAATTTTTGTTGCCCACAGACCGGGAGATTCCCGGCAGAGGAGCCACACAGGTCGCCAGCGTGACTCTTTCGGCCGGCGCGGCTGTTTTGCCGGTGCCCCAGCATGGCGCTTCTCGGTGTGGAGTGTACGGGACGGACGGGCTTGGCTGGTCCCATCCCCACAAGGAAAACAGCAATTGGAAGCACTGCAGACTGAGAGTTTCACAGCAAGCACAGCGAACCTGGGAAGGTCTGGCTCTGTGGGGAACGGGCATCCACCAAAGGAAAAAGAAACAGAAAAAACTTCATCACTGAACGGAGAGTGATCCAAGATGGCCATGTAGCAGCAGCTCGGGATTGTAGCTCCCAGAGAAAGCGCAGAGAGCGAGTGGATGCCGCAATTGCAAACGAATTTTTGATGCCCACAAACTGGGAGATTCCCGGCGAAGGAGCCACACGGGTCGCCAGCACAACTCTTTTGGCAGGCGTGGCTGTTTTGCTGGCGCCCCAGCGTGGCACTTCTCGGTGCGGAGTATACGGGACTGGCTGCCCTTTTAGTCGGGCTCGGCTGGTCCCATCCCCACAAGGAGAGCAGCAGTTGCAAGCACTGAGGACTGAGTTTCACAGCAAGCGCAGCTGAACCCGGGAAGGCCCAGCTCTGTGGGGAAGGGGTGCCCCCCGAAGGAAAACTAAGAAACAGAAAATACTTCATCACCAACAAGCCGGACATCCACTCAGAGACCCAATGTGAAAGTCGGCAATTACAAAGATGACAGGTGGATAAATCCATAAAAATGGGAAGAAACCAGTGCAAAAAGGCTGAGAACACCCAAAATCAGAATGCCTCTCCTCCTACAGGGGATTGCAGCTCCTCATTAGAAAAGGAACAAGGCCTG